>CDEZ01022494.1:80226-221343 GCA_000826365.1 Acanthamoeba royreba | reverse complement strand
TCAACGAGGTGTACAAGAAGAACGTCACACAGACTCCTGGCCTTTATTGGCTTGACTTCTTCAACGAACTCCTGACCCCTGATGGCGCAGGTAAGTTGGATCCAGTCATTTTCTGCTCTCTGAAACTAACAATTTCTCACCTGCCTACTACGGTTCTGTCCGCAAAGGGTTCAATAAGGCGTACGAACTGGATGGAACCCACTTGAATCCAAGTTATCTTCCCCTGATTGAAAAGGCCATCAATCGCCTTTCGTAGTATGAAGATGCGTTTCTTCTTTGCCCTTGAATGAAACACGAAACCAGGACATGTTCTCGTGTGTTGACGCCAGGCTTCTTGGGTCTGTCGATGTGTTGTGAAGATTGAACACTTCCGTCTGCTCCATGACGCTTGCGTAAAAGCCTTTGACCCATTACTAGTCACGTACCTGCACTTGACCACCAACGTTTAGAAAACGCTAACTCATTCAATCTCACTAGTCCTGCGGCTTCCGGCCTCTTGGTGTTCGCCAACTCAATGAGTCACAGCTGTGCTCCTAACGTGATTGTGGTCAGCTTCTTCTATTCTTATTACCAGCGTGGCAGCAGCTGTGGCCATGACAAACGTGGTTAGCAGCAGGAGTGAATCACAAGCGTGCCATGCGTGGTGAACTTCCCTTCTTGAAGTGAAGCAATCTTCTTCCCTCACAGATTGAGAGACAAGCAGGAAGGGTTACAAATAACAGATTTTAGGTCCGACCGTTTCGGGTACAAGTAAGGCCTAAGTAGAAATGGGAGACACGGTGGGAGAGCTTTAGCCTTGACTGGAGACAGGCGGGATGCGCTGATGTGGTTCTCTGCAATTAAAATCTGGAAGCTCGAAGAAGGTTTGGCAGAAGGGAGTTGGGCTGCCACCAGGGAAGAACCGGATCTTGTCACGCAATCCCAGCTGATAGAGGACGAGTGGAAAGCTGACCTGGTCTTCAAGTGTCCATATCTGGCATTCTTGGTACACGCGAAGGAGGAGACGTCGGATCTCAGGCGCGTAGGAGTCATAGACCATGAAGCCGAGCCAGGGGATGTTGCCCGGCTGATCGTCGTAGAGCAAGTTGCGCATATAGTAGTCGTATTGCTGGTCGATACCATCTTCCCTGTATCGGGCTTGGTAGCTGGCCTCCTTGACTTCGTCCTTGAGGACGACTGATGAGGGGTGTCGGGAGAGGAACATGAGGGTTCCGTTTGATAGCCACGCGGTCAAGCGATCGTAGAACGTCGGCGATGTCATGGAGCCATCCTGAAACCTCCTCCCAAGTACAGAATGTAGCGGTGTCGCCTCAGCTCGGGCACCCTCCATGCGAGATGGTTGATGTACTTGGCCTGCATGTTTCCGAGGTGGGCGATCTTCTCCGGCTGGGTCTTTGGCACCGAGATGGAGTTCTTGGTTCGCAGGTCGATCTCGATGTCCATGTCGGAGTACCCTACTCTCTGGAGAGTCTGCCATGGAGGCGCCACCGTATAGTTATAACCCTCATCACAGAAGAAGTCGACTCTCGGGTCGTCCATCAAGGATGGATGGATGGGCAGTGGAGGGCCAGGGTCAAAGCCACCAATGATGGCAATGACAATGGCTACCTTCCCACGCTCCTTGTCAGGCAGCAACTCCTCCAGCTCCAGTTGGAGAGCACCATCCTCTACACTGAGGAATGTCTTGGTGGCCAGGTACTCCTCTAAGGCCTCCCTCCTTGAACCGTTGGCAGAGTTGAGTGGTGCACCATTAGGGTCAAGAGACAAAGTGTGTGTGCAAGGAGGACAAGAGGCTGTCAGCCAGAAGGAAGAAGAAAGCAAAAAGCTAAGGGAACTGAAACTGAAGATGATCACTAGTAGTAACAACAGACCAACCATGGTTCGCTTCCACATCTCTTCTTGTTGTTGCCTCATATCTCTATTCTATATTTGATAATAGCATTTGTCTAAAATCAGTCATTTTACAGTGTAACGAAAAAGGTGTTAAGAAAAATTTAAGTTAGCATTTTTCACTCTTATTTTATTACTTTTACTAACTTGTTAAGTCAAAGAGCAAGAAAACCCTGTGTCATTCTATATTTTATGTTTTTTTTGTAAATAAAATAAAAGTTTATCCTGAAAAGGAAAATGCAGGATACAACAACCTCAACTTAACTTGAGTCATCTCTCTCTTGTGCACAAGAGAGGGGACTATCATGTACTGCTTCCCTCACCGATGGCGGGACGTTATCTCCTGCTTGATTCTGTTCCACCTTCTCTGCCAAACCTGCTCTGCCCAGGATCACCATCCCCTTTCCTTCTCTTCTGATGTAGATACTTTCTCTTTACCCTCTTCCTCTCTCCCTCTCCACTCCACCAAGACGTGGGACCACACCCCACGAAGGTTCCCTCTTGAGGATGGTCACCGCGTCGCAGAGGGACATATCACGTACTCACGCGCCACCAACAGCTCAGCCAATGGATTCTGCCTTCGAGACAACTTGGGGCTGAGCGTGTCCCTCACGCCTGGAGTGACCTCTTCAGCACAAGTGCTCCACGCCTACGACTGCTTGATCTTTCATCTATCCGTCCCCTCCAGTGTACTGGGAACCAAAGACATCACGTTCCAGATCACCTCCACCACTCTCCCGGCGCCTTCTTCTGCCCTCACCACGCTGCGAATCTACCGTGCCGAGGTGGCGCTCCTGCGGACGGACACCAACTACGACTCGTCGAGTACGTTCAGCCATCATCTTCCTTCCTTCCTTCCTTCCTTCCTTCAGTGCAGCGGTGCTGAATGGTACCCGGATCTCTCTGGGCACTTTAGATCAAGGGCTCAGCTTGGTGTTGCCCAATTGTATGGCCAAGCTCGCCCAACAGTGGGTCATCACAGTGACCTCCACCCAGACTTACAACCTCGCCATCACCGCTTCCTTTTGTACGCCTTGCACACGGCCCATGCAGTGAATGATAGGGTGCGCTTTGATGTTCTTACTCATGGTGGCGTGCAGCTGGCCCTGTTGCCGAGACCAGTTTCACATCTGGGCAGCTTGTGAACACGTGGACAGGCACCAACACTTGGGCCATCATGAAAGCTGCCATCTCGAGCTCGACAGCGTCAAGGTATGCACGACGTCGTGGTTGATCCGTGTCGTTGCGGGTTCGCGCTCACGTCTTCATCCTCACACGACAGAGTCACTCTCACATTCCAATCGGACACGCCGAGCATGCGAGCGTATGTGCGGGTTGGTGCTTGTCCCACCATGTACGACACCCAGTACTACACAGGTAGGCTCTCCACTCTTACCATCGCTGGGGTTTCATTCCTATCTAAACTCAAGTCCTGTTACTCTCGCTTGCAGCTCTTGACCCTGATCCATCCAAGTACGTGCACTGGTGGCGCGCCAATAGGAGTTAGTACAAACTTATCCCTTGATGCTCCTCAGGCAACATCTCGTCATGGCGGGGAGCGGCCAGACGTACCTCTACGTTGCTCTCGCTCCTCTATCGCCTGGCTTCGCAGGCACCGGAAACGTATCGCTGGGCTACTCGCTTGGTGCGCTCTCCCAACAGGGAAGGAACGTTGCAGTTGCTAACGCTTGACGCTCCACTTGATCAGACTCGTCTTCGTGTCAGCTGGCCACACGTAACCTGTCCTTCTGTTCGGAACTGCAATGGCCATCCATCGGGAACACCAGCCTTGCCGAACGAGACCGGAGGGCACGGAAGTACCGCACTACCGCCACGCTCCAGTAGCTGAGATATGGACTCGTGATCTAACTTGAGAGTACTCGGACCTATAGTTTCTATCAACGGGCGGCCAACTACTCCACCGTGAGTGCCACCTGTTTGCAGTACTTCAAGGACTTCCTGTGTCTCACCATCGTCGCCACTCCGTGCAGCGTTGTACGATTGATCTTCTCTCTTCTTTTGGATTCATCACCGGTCTGATGACTGTGCCCACGCGCAGGTGAATAACACCGAGCTGATCCCATGCGTCAACTGGTGCGACCAAGTGTACGCCAGTTGTCCTCCCGCGTTCACGGCCTATCTCCGAGCTGAGCTGCGTGAGTCGTGTCTGCCCTTTGGGCAAGAGATCATCGATATGAAGCAGTACACGCATCCGCCCATCAACTGCTTTCCCACGCCCATCCCCGACCCGATCGACCTCTGGGGTTTGCCCTTCCACTCTCTTCTGGTTCGTTCCAGAACGAACTGACTGTTGCCCTCCCCCTCCTGTTTCTTCCTTCAGACTTTACCGAGCGACCCTTGAGGAATCCGCTGTTCTGGACATTTGTGGGCTTTGGGGGATACATGGCGGGAGCCCTCTTTCTTGCGATGGTGGCCGTGTGCTTGTACATTCACCTGGAGACACGCCGAAGGCGGATGTTCAAGAGGACTACAGCCCTCCAGGAACTTGGCCTTTCACTCTAACCTCTCTTTGACTACCAACAAGAGAATCATCGTGCACATTCCAGACTGTGGCACCTTCCTTCGCTCGTCACCATCAGCTCATCACGCCCTGTCTCATCAAATGACCATCACAATCGTCACACAGAGCAGGTACACATGCCTCTGTCTCACTACGTCTTGTACTGGGCCGGACTGGGTGTCAAGATGGACCAGATGTACCCTCTGTCCAATGCATTGCTGCGGGCTGCATCTCCCCCAGAGCTGTGTGCAGTGTAGGTTCTACACTACACACTTGCCCATCCCATCCATTCTCTGCAGTGGAGGTTACACACCTGTGGAGGCAAGTATGCAATGGGGACGACTGGACAGTGAAGCACACATGGATTCCCTTAACTTGCTCCCCAAGACGATCAAGTAAGAGAGAGTGCATGCATGCTGTGCAACAACATCATCGCCAGTTGTAGCCAGCGTAGTTGTCTCCAATCTCGACGAAGGGGTACTTGCACTTGGGCACCAGCGTGCACCTCAGCTCGTCGATCAGTCGGTTCCAGTTGCTACCGCGTGTGCCCACCCAGCCGTCCGCCTCGATCGCCATGAGCAGCTGCGTGAGGTGCATCAGCGTGATGCGGGCTGGACGCCCTTGACCCAGCTTCTGCACCATCTCCGTGGACTCGACGTTGTTCACGCGCGGAATGTCGGTGTAAACGGCCGTCCACGACCTGTGGCCTCCGTTCTTGATCTCTTCGATCACACCGTCGTCTTCGGTGGAGACGAACACGATCCGGTTGAGCGCGAACGGCAAGTTCTTGACGAGTGCGTCGCCGGCTTCCAGGTACTTGTTCCACGGCTGCAGCTGCATCTCTATGTGCTTGTCCCCGTGCCGGACATGTGCCGAGAGAACGCCGCGCGGCAGGTAGGGCTTGGCGAAGACAAGTTCCCTGGCCCACGGCTGATCAGGCACGACCTTGTGTAACGCCGGGTCGGTACGGATGGCGCGCATTCGTTCCAGCGTTTGCTGGTTGAAGCGGAACATGTAGGTCACGCTCTGTGCTGTGGAGCGAGACCCACATTCATCAGAAGTTTAGTGGATGAGGGTGGGACCATTCCTCCTCAGAAGAACATGAGTGAGGCATGTACCTCGCCACCAGTACTTGATCTCGTCGTCTTGGATGCTCGGGTAACGTGACCGAAGCAAGTTGGCGGCGTAGCTGGGCGGTGGCCCGCTGTCGGCGTTCATGGTTCGGTCGGGATGCATGTCCTCCGCGGTGCAGTTGGTGATGGAACGGAAGAAGCACTGATGGAACCCGCGGTTGTCCTTGCAATCCACGTCGTCCGTCCAGTGCTGGCTGAAGTGGTTGGTGACGATCAGCACTCGACCCTGCTCCAGCGCCACCCCGAGCTGCGACCCCAGCACGTGCATCTCCGAGCCCATCCCGTGCGGCCACCCCTGCGCCACCATGAACTTGGCCTGCCAGATGTACGTGTTCAGTTCCGTCACGTCGTGTGAAGACCACTCACGCACGCCCCATGTGTGTGGGCCGACGTACACTCTTGCAGTCGGCCGGGTGCTGGTGCGCATAGATGTGTCGCTGCATCTCACGCGTGAAGGGGGCAAGGTCTGCTTCAGGAAGGTAGTCGGCAGCGTCGTGCTGATGGGCAGCATCGCTCCAGAGCCACTCGTTCCAGTTGTAGTCAAGCGGACGATCCCCCAGGTGGCCGTTCTGCACAGGGGGGCAGTGCATGGCCTGGTCATGGCTTCTCACCTGCACCAGTTCCTCGTAGTTGAACACCGCAAGAAGTGCCAGAAGAGCAAGGGTCACAACCACCACAAGCTTCCGCATCTTCTTGACCTTGTTCGCGAACCGTCTGATGGTCCTCCAGGTGTGCTGGCTGTGATATCTTACCTTAATTAAGATATGTTCTCTTTAGGAAAGTTTCCTTTTTTAAGAGGACGGCGAAGGGGCAGGAGATGGAGAAGGCCGGAATCGGGCATCAAGAATGGCCTCCACCAGCACTGTCACCTCCTGCACGTTCACTCGGTAGTTCAGGTCCCTTGGATGCGCGTCCTCTGTTTGAAGGAATTCATCAACCTCATCCATTCTGCCCTGAGAAGATCAGAAAGACAAGAACACGTACTCTCTGTGGTCCAGTTGGTTAAGATGCCGTGGTAGGCACCAGGCAATCGTGCCGTGAGAACCAAGTTCTGGGAGTAGCCTCCCACCATCTCGATCACGTGAACGCCAGGACGAGCCGCCACAAGATTGATGAATCCTGCGCCGTGTGGTGCGATGATGATGTCGGCCTGGGCATAGAGCAAGAAGGCCTCTTGCAAGGGTAACGTTGGATGGTGCTCCATCAGCTTGATCTCCACAAACCTCTCGGTTGTGGCGTCTGTATTGTCACTATGAAGCACCTTGTAGGGATACCAAGCTGCAAGGGCGGTCAATGCAGCCTTGAGTTCATCGTAGTTGACGATGATGCGCGTTCTATCCCGGATGCCGCACAGGATGTTGACCACCAACGGCTTCTCCTTGGTCGTCCCGCCAGTCACCTGGTCATCGCTCAGGCTATCAAACTTGAAGAAGCGTTCCGCGAGGTGTCGGTGGGAGGGATGGAGAAGGGCGCTCCATGGTCGATGGTCTTGTGGAAGAGGCAGCACATCGTGCCACATGTGGTATTGGATCAGTCGCAGCAACCCCACTGCTGGCGGCTCATGCCTGTCGAACTCGTTGGTGTAGTAGAGCACCTTGACCCACAGCGCGTTGTCATTGTGGAGAATGCGGGATGGATCGAGCTTGCACATCTCCAGGAAGGTGCGATCAAGCGGGTCGTTGGACATGAAGATGGGGATGTCCGTGTGCGCACGAAGGAAGGGCAGCATGGCGAAGACGCGCATGAGCTGGTCCATCATACGGTGGTAGAACATGCCGTGATGCCAGTGGTAGATGAAGGCCAGCTCGTCCACCTCCTGCCATCTTGGGAAGATTGCTTTGTTGCACCACAAGTACTGTGTACACATCAAAATCCAACCAGAACGACCATATTTACATGATCAGCGTTGTCATTTTGATGGAGACCATTTACATAACAAGGGCAGGAGGTACCTGGAAGGTCGAGTTGAAGCCGGCAGCTAGCGCCTTGGCACGCCAATCGTGATCATAGAGGTGACGTATCTCAATATCTTGAGAGAAGATGCTTCCTCCAGGCGTGACAACGACGTCGAGAAGAGCGGCCACCTGGGAAGGACCGTGGTTGTTCGGGCACCGCAGCCATGGCTTGGCCTCTGTCGGATTCTTGTCCCACACCACGACGCTCACGGTATGACGGAACGGATCGCCTGACATCCGGTAGCCCGTTAGCGCCTCATCAGCGGCCGCTCGAGTGGGCGGAAGAAGTTCGGGCATGACCCACAGGGAGTCGTAGAACTCATCCATGCGCGTTTCACTCCATCCCTCACACGCTGGATCGAAGTGGTCACAGTCCAGAATGAGCACTTCCTTAAGTCCTGCATTCCATGCACCATCAAGACAACCGGAGTTAAAAAGCTGTACACAGCCTTCCTCTCCGACACACGAACATCAGGTGAGCTCTGTAGGCACACACCTCCATACAAGGTCTTGAGGGAGACGGATTGCGGAGTCAAAACGCCCTCCTTTCAGCGCACAATCACCAATTCAAGTTCAGCATCACGGAGGATGCGAGCAATCAGAGAGACGTACGTACAGGGAGAGGAGGTGGCTCTGGATAGGGCAGCCAGGTCTTCCCACACTCGCCAGGCATGGATGTCTGCAGAGCACACCGTGACATTGTGACAGGGGTCAACTTTCATGTAGTGGTGACGAGGATAGTAGCAGTGATGGTGGAAGCTGTGCCGTACTCGGCTGCGGTAGTGCGCATGTCGCGCTTGAAGGCGTTCCCGCGTGGTGTTGATGTCCCTGTAGAACTGCTCGTGTGATGGTGGCAGCGTGGCGCTGATGGGCAGAGTGTGGGTGCCGTTGGTGTTGACGTGGGTAGGACGGGATGGGGAGGAGGGATCGTCCACCACCAGTAAAACCCAGCACACCACCACAAGGAGGGCGGCAGCAGGAACGAGCACTCTACTTGGCTTCGTGGATGTGCTCAGAGCAGAGCTGCCTCTACCACGAAAGCCACAACACCACCAACACCCCTTGGCCTCCCCTGCGGGCTGTGGCCTCGCTTCCATACCATAGAGGACCGCCTGTTCAGCCAACGGACATGCTATTGGAATGTGAAAAATGTGGCGGGAGATTGGCGCGATGTGTTTCAAATTCCTTTCCCGTCTCACCAACTATCTTAGGTAAGTTGGGAGCGCCCTTTTGCTGAGCAAGCGAAAACCATCTCACGCGAGTTGGTTAATGGGGAAGAAGAGCCGGGGCGCTGCCCAAGGAAAACCCGAGCAGGTCAAGTGTACATCCCTGGGTGACACCAGCACAAGGAGAAGGAGCAGCGTGGGGCATGTGCTTCTTGCAGTGGTTGCGCTGCTCGTGGTGGTGTGGTCCGGCCTGGCCCTCCTGGGCAGCACCAACCCCACGGATCGTCGCGTGGCGCTGAACGAAGCGTGGGACCAGGAACGTGCACTCTTTTTAGTGGAGTCTGAGAAGGTGTCGGTGAAGGAGGCCAACCTCCCCACAAGGGCAAAGCTCCATGCACTGCACACGGACTACCGCCAACGAGTACATTACCGCCTGTGCCATTCTTCCATCACCTCTTGAACTACTCTGACGATCCCGGACGGGTGGCATTGGTGGTGGTGTAGATGATGCAGACCTCGAACATGTGTGGCGCTGAGCGACTGCCTTATCCTCACGTCCCTGCCCCAGATGTGCGTCCTCCTGGCCCTCCTCCACCTCCTCATCCTTGCAAATCCTCAAATGATGTGACCTTTGCAATTCAGGTTCGAGTTTACAGTCCCCAATCTGCTTCACTTTCCATTCTCTATGGTGGTGCGCTTCCTATCATCATGCATATCACGCACATGCATATGCACATCATCATGCACATCATCATGCATATCATCACCATGATTTCGCACGCAATCAAACTAACATTTGAATTGGTGGCTTGAGCTTCAGCGCTCAAGGAGGTGCTCATTCTGGAATGCGACCAGTTCGATCCTGCGTGCAAGGGATGGAATGTGGAGCGCCTGGACGAGCTTTACAATGCCACATGGGTCATGCCCAACTTTTATCCCGACTACGACGCCGTTCTGGAGCGGTACCGAGAATCGGGTGACCCCTTCCTCCACGACTTGACCCCAGCCATCGTGGACAACGTTCCGCACAACGCCAAGGCATTCCTTTCGTGGCCTTCCAACCGAGGTCCGTCACAGGTGGCGGTCATCTTTGATGCCCTCATCCCGCCTCGAGGAAGCATCTACTCCAAGGACATTGAATTACACCTCGGCACTGACGAGGATTGGCCTGGCCAGGCAAAGGCTGCTGGCTTCAACTCCACCTTCGAGGTACCTTCTTCTTCTTCTTCTCTACTCCGTCCGCAGCAGTTGATCAGTTCCTGATGGTTGCGGTGGTGATGGGGTCGCTGCAGTACCTCTGGTGCAACAAGGAGAAGCTGTTCCAGGAGATGCACGAGATGGATGACCTGGCGTACATCTTCTATCCTCATCTGGGCATGTTCTACCACCACGTGATGGACCAGCTCATGCGCACATTCGCCTTGCTGCACTTCCTAAGGGAACATCCCGACATTCCCTTGTTCATGACCACCGACACTCGACTTGATGCTGATTTCATGGACATGTGCAAGCTGGACAGATCCCGCATGACCCACACTCAGGGACGAGCGCTGCGGGTCAAGGTGCTCTACTATACCTCCGACTTCCACATGCACGAGCCGCCAGCGGTGGGGTTGCTGCGACTGATCCAGTACCACATGTGGCACGATGTGCTGCCTCTTCCACAAGACCATCGACCATGGAGCGCCCTCCTCCATCCCTCCCATCGACACCTCGTCGACAAGTTGTTCGCCTTTGCTCCTGACGCTGAGCCACAGCGAGGGACGACCAAGGAGAAGCCGTTGGTGGTCAACATCCTGTGCGGCGTGAGGGAGAGAACGCGCATCATCGTCAACTACGATGAACTCAAGGCTGCATTGACCGCCCTCGCGTCGCGGTACCCAGACAAAGTAGTGAACAGCGCAGCGGTCACTGCCGAGAGGTTTGTGGAGATCAAGCTGATGGAGCACCATCCAACGTCAGCCTTGCGTGAAGGCTTCTTGCTCTATGCCCAGGCCGACATCATCATCGCACCACACGGCGCAGGATTCATCAATCTCGTGGCTGCTCGTCCTGGCGTTCATGTGGTCGAGTTGACGGGAGGCTACTCCCAGAACGTGTTTCTCACAGCACGACTGCCTGGCACCTACCATGGTGTTGTGGCCAACCGGACCAGGGAAAGTACGTGTTGGTGCCATGGTTGTTGTGTCACCAATTGTCGTCATCATCAACTCTGACCCTTCATCTTGTTGGTGCAGTGGACTCCCATCCAATCGATCTGAACTTTCGGGTGGACGTACCTCAAATGGTGAAGTTGGTGGAGACCATCCTTGATGCTCGATTCCTTCCCACTTCAGCATAGGATAAGATTTTGGGGTCTGTGCACTCTCCATGGGCCCGTGCGCCAAGGGACGTAAATAGAGATATGAACCATGAGGACATAGTAGGGCACATCGACTGGTCATCTGCTCAACTGATCTGAGAGCGCCATAGCATTCACTGCTGCCCCCTACACGATCCCATACGATCGGTGATGCCATCGCAGCAAGCAGCATGTTGATCGTGGCCCGCTAGGACTGGGTTCGGCCTTAAGGCAGATGCCAAAAGAGAAAGATGGGACGAAGTGGCCGTTTGTTCAAGTAGGATCCCAACACATACCGCAGCATGTACCCTCCCCCAACGGGCGGAACGCTACCTCTTGTTTTTGTTCACTTGGGGCTGCCAAGGATCCGACCAGCGAAGCGCACCAACGCATGAACAACAACAACGAAGGTGACGTACAGACAGGGCTTCACGGTGGCAGCAGCGTAGGGGGCGAGGAAGCTCCAGTGCTACGGCCGGGTGGGGTCATCTTCAGTGATGAGTTCGTGAACTTCCCTCCTCCTCGAGTAACGTTAATTTCTTGTCTTAAGATAACTGGCTTTACATCCGATTAGGATCCCCCCCAGCTGTTGTCCTCGTCAACATGCAATGACGATGTAGAGAAGCACGAGCTCCCTCAACAGCTTCGCAGAATGTTAGCTATGTGATCCTCTATATGATTATTATACAGGAATAGCAATGAGCATGGAATCTGAGAATCCTAGAAAGAAAGACAAGACCTCGCGACACACTCCCGTTCTAGATGTTTCACAACATCATGGTACGACGAGGCATACTCGGGGTGCTACTACTGCTCGGTCTGGCGTCCGTGCCTCTTGTGCTGGTGGTCCTCAATGGACAAGAGGAATGCTCGCTCCTACTCCTGCTTGGGGCAGTGGGAGCCCAACCAAAGGGTCTTCCCCAAGAAGCAGAGAAGCGCTACTTCTTCGACCTGGGAGCAAACATTGGTGACTCACTCGAAGGGTTCGTGACTAACGGTGGCGGAAGCTCGATCCTCCTCCGACAAAGTGGATCATATGGAGCTTCGAGGCCAACCCACAGTTGACGGCGAGGCTTCAAAGGCTGGCCGAGTGTGTGCGCAAAGACACGTCGTATGAGGTGCACATGATGACCGAGACGGCTGTGTCGGACAGGGACGGAGAGCACATTCCGTTCTATAAGTGGGACATCATGCCGGACCTGCTCTTGGCCAATGCCGTGATGAGCTCATCATCGAGTGGCACCCTCATCATGTGCCTACTCATGGCAAGCCTGACGACCTCGCTTGGCCCCAGATCATTCCTCTGTACAATGTGTCTGTTCATAAGTGGTGGTAATGAATTACTTCTTGAAGCAGCTTCTCGGGAGACCACCACCCTGCAAAAGGGCGTTCATTGCCTACACGAGCTCTCACTGGATATCGTGCGCCCAACTGCTTCTCTCTCTGATCGTTATGCATCATAGCTCCTTGGTGCCGAGAGAACGCTGCTTCGGAGGAGAGCGCAGCTGGTAGGTATTTGCGAAGACAAGTTCCCTGGCCCAGGGCAGATCTGGCGACATTGTTCATAATAAATACCAAATTAGACCATAACTGCAGTGTCCCTACACTCCTACTGAATGTAGAGAAGAACAAACCGAAAGCATCCATGGGGAATGTTACAGGAGGTACATCCATAGGATTCATCTGAAGCGGGTAATCACCTTTTGCCTTGCGGGCTTATTATACACAAAAGCCATGGAACACATCAATTGTGAGCCAACGGTGTGGGAAGTCCGAATCAACCTCGGGGAGGGCAAGGCAGTTAGTTGCTGGCTCTTTCCCTTGAACTCGATCTCGCTGTGCCACGATCATCCCTTGTTGTTGTTGTTGTTGGTGTTAGCTCGTCAGTTGAGTTAGGCAAGAGGAAGATAGATACCTGTGAAAGTGGACAAGGGACTGCCGACAAAGTAGTCGGCAAGCGAGCACGCTGCTTGCTCTACGGCGATCCTGTGCGTGGGACTTCGGTTGCACAGCTGCCACCTCTCTCCGGTACATCCTAACTTAGTTCCCTCTGGAAGGATCTTCTTCATCTCTTCTTCTTCCCCTGACCAGGCATTGTGCATGATGATGAGCTTGTTGATCTGATGGTCCAGCGCAACCTTGCGCACGTATTTCAGCTGGCTCTCTACCGGGCCGATCTTCCCTCCAAGATCTTCACGCCGCACGTGAGCGCACAGCGTCGCATTCATGCGGTTCCCGGAGCTAAACGTCGTGATCACTGGTAGTGAGTCTATCAGCGCCTGAGCCTCTTGCAGCACGCTCGGATGGAAGGGGATGACAGGAAACTCGTCCCATGGCACCGCGGCGTCGTATGCTCCGTACATGGAGAAGGGCACCATGTTGTTGTTCTCCTTCAGGCGCGAGCTGATCAATTCTCTCCAGTTCGAGGTGTTATCAAATCGAGGATGATGGAACTGGATGGTACGCATGTTGACGTCAGGATCCGCTCCGAAAGTGCAAGTATTTAGGGTCTCATTGCATCCCAAAGGGATGGGACTCGGTGGTTCTGCGAATCCGTTCCGGTTCATCCCAGGAGCAAAGACATAGCGGATCAAGGTGCAAGTGTCGGACACCTGGTAGCCTCCTTTCCCTGCATGTATGTAGGTATATGGATGGATGGTCAAAGGCGGAATGACGCGCACACGTGACGGAACAGAGGAACCCTACCCATCTTGGCAAAATAGGCGTCGAACCCGGCAGGATCAAAGAGTTCCAATGCGGGAACGTCCGAGATGGGGGACAAAGCAATGGTGAAGTCCAGCGTGCCTGCATACCACGTCATCTTTAACATGGAGATCACCTGTCCATCAACAATCCCTGAGTCAGCAAGTGCTGCAAGGTAGGTTTCAACATGTTGGTTCTGGCCCTACCTCGTTGGAGAAACGTCCTACCGACTTACACCAGTCGATGACGGGGCGTGGTGATGGCCAGGGATCCACTGTATATTCCGGAGCAGGAGGCTGGTGAGGCCGTGCCATGCAATTGCAGTTCGACCTGCATTCCTGCCGCTGTTCTTGTACGCCCATCGAGGTCGTCCACACCCGAGACAGCTCTGCAATGAAGACGGGAAGTCAGCAAGTCCGCCGATGTCATCTCTCAGTCTGCCTGACCTTCATAATAAACAAAGAAGCTCAGGAGAAGCGGTACAAGGAGCAAGAAAACTAGCCTTGGTCCCACTCGCATTCGGCAGCACATCCCACCACCCTCCGGTCCTCTTCCTTCGTGAACGGACCTTGTCGTTCAAATGAGGGAATTTCCTTTCCCGCTCCATTTCGCAAATTATTTCAGAAAGTCGAAAAATCACAAAAATAGGAAAAATTTTCAAAAGTTGGAAATAATTTCAAAAGTTGGAAAACTTACAAGCAAGATCAAGTCTTCTTGGTACTTTCGGCCTTTAGCGCAAGCAAGGCTGCTGCGTACTCTGGCTTGAGCGAGGGGAAGCGCACGTTGGCGTTGGGCAGTTGCTGAATCACCTTCTTACGTACGAGGTCCGCCAGGTAACTTCCTTCGTGTGTAAGGTTGCCACCGGCGAGAACAAGCTGCAGAACAGATCCAACGCGTGATCCAGCCTCAGCGTTAACAGTGGATAACCTTTGCACAAGGAACGCGTACTGGGAAGTCTTGGTTCTCAAGAGCAAGCTTCTTTTGTAAAGCCTTGATGCTGACGATGAGCGCATCGGCTTGTTCCTCTAAGATTCTTTGGGCCACTGCACCATACACGTCCGTTAGTCCTTGCTTGATGCAGAAGAGAAATGTGGGGAGGTACCTTTATCTCCATTGCGGGCAGCAGCGGCAGCTAGTGGCGCGAGCTGTGCGTATCTCTCCCAAGCTACGCTCGAGTAGGCCCAAGGTATAAGCTCTTCCGGCTTCCAACCAAGTCGTCAGCTTCAACCTCAACGAGCAACGTGATGTGCTAGCCTACCTTTCCCAAATTGAGCTTGCTGAGCACAGCCTCGACGAGAGAAGTGGCTGGGCCTCTTCCGTCGTGGGCGCGGACGACAGCATTGAGGATCTCATATCCGATCTGATATCCACTGCCTTGATCGCCAAGAAGAGGACTGAAAAACAGAGTAACTGTACTGTAGAAAACCCATAGGAGTAAGTCTGAACATACCCCCATCCGGCGGTCCTTCCTGTCTCGCCCTTCCTGTTAACGCCGTACGTAATCGTGCCGGTCCCGCTTATCACTACAACTCCGAAGAGATCACCCTCGGTAGCACTTCAACATGTCTAAGCCTCTTGACAGGCACACACTTGGTGAATAGGTCTCGTACCTAACCAGAGCAGCCACCGCATCATTGTGCACCTCGATATGAGCATTGGTGTAGGTGGCATGCAGCCAGCTCTTGACCTAATTGATGATAACAATCGCGGACACTCTGAGACAAACGTAGTGAACCTGTTTTGCTACTGCAATACCTGCTCTTTGTCTGCCGGACGATCAACCCCGCTCATGCTCAAGCATATACCGGCAACTGACGGGAGAAACCATGATCAGAAGCCCAGGGATTAAGAACAAGGGAATGGGGACTACCTTGCTCTCTTGATACACCGGCGGATTCAAGGGCGCGTATTATTGCTTCATGCAGGTTCTGGTTGGCTTTGTCCTTGCCTACACTGTTCCAGTTGGTGCATCCCGCGCTGCCCTCTCCCACCACGTTCTTGTTCTCGTCAATGCACGAAACCTGAGTGACGAAATGAATCGACATGCTCAATCCATCCCAATCTCAGCCACTTCCAGAATGTACTGAGAGACTCGCCGTACTGAAGTCTTAGTTCCACCGCCGTCCACACCGATATAATAGCGCCTCACCCTGCCGTCTTTCTCCACCGCATACACGACGCCATTCTTCACATCATCTGCGTTGCTCCTGTTAGTTAGCCTGTGCCATTCACACTGCACTGATGATGACGATCAAGTACAAAAGACTAAGGCGCCCGCTAACGCGCCGCCTGCCACCGCTGCCCCGACGGCCAGACCACCCAAGAACCCACCGCGACGTGCGCCACGCGGAAGCGGCACCGAACCCAACGTCCTCCTCGTCACCCTGCCGTGGACTTGCGGTAACTGTACAAGTACCACCACGCACAAGGTTAGCAAGCAGCGTCTCCAATAAGAGGGGTGGGGAGGGCAGAACCTGTAACTGCGTAGCCGCGTGTCGGCACTCGGCCTACGAGCCCGCCCAACGTTCGCGGCACTGTTGATTAAGGAATCCATTGACGAATGGGATTACACAAATCATTAACAAATCTCAAGCACCGTAAGGTGAATTAAACCCACCTGCCCTCTTCATTTGCTTTGCTTTGCTTTGCTTTGCTCGAAGATCCGTTTAGACTTTTTATCTTTGAAATTACGAAAGAAATTGTTTGCCTTACTATGAATGAAATTTAACTGAAATGGTATTCCAAGCGGTGGGAGCATTCCGAGGATTCCTCCAACGTTGTCTTCTTCAACCGCGCCTCTTGTTTACTGCTACACCAGGCAGGGAGGACTTGCCCATAAGAAACCGATCTATCTCAGCCGCAGCTGCACGACCCTCTATATATGATTGTATGTAGACCGTGGTGAGTGACAGTGAGTGAGCCGCGGTGGGGACGGGCACGGAATCGTACCGTTGATTGCCCACACGATGAGGCTTTGCCCACGCCGGCAATCGCCAGCAGCAAAGATGCCCCGAACAGAGGTGTCGAAGGTTCCGTAGGCAGCTTTGAAGTTGCCTCGCGGGTCGAGTTCTAACTTCACGTCTTGGGGGAGGCTCTGTGGTGAAGCAATGTGGGGTGAGCTTGCTTCGCCGTAAGAAGGGAAAAGGGGCTCATACCGTAAGGATGTCCTTCTCAGGACCGAGGAAGCCCATGGCCAGCAGAACTAGGTCGGCCTTAAGCACTTGCTCACTGCCCTGCACCTCCTTCATCACCCATCTTCCGTTGGTGTCCTTGTCCCATTGTACTTGTACTGTCCTCACACCCACAATATGCGTGCCTGTCTCGTCGGCAATGAACTCCTGCACCACGAGACAGTCATGAAAACGTCTAATTAACACTCTTTGGTTGGTATTTGACCTTGGTCGAAGTGAGATGCGTCCGGGGATCATGGCCGGCAAGAGCAGCGGCCTCTTCATGGCCATAATCTACCTTGTGAACGCGCGGCCATTGAGGCCAGGGATTATCTGCTGCGCGCGACTGAGGCGGCTGAGGTAGAATTTCGAGGTTCGTAACGGATGCACAGCCCTGCCGAAGTGCGGTTCCCAGGCAGTCCGTTCCAGTATCGCCTCCACCGATAACCACCACGTGTTTGCCTTTGGCGTCGATGGTGGCCCTTCCGCCATTCAACACAGCTTGAGTGGCTACTGTAAGAAACTCCATAGCCTGATAAATGCCCTGCAGCTGTCGACCGGTAGCTTGCAGGTCTCGAGCGGCGGTAGCACCGCAGGCAAGGAGTACAGCGTCATGCTCGGCATGCAGCTCCGCAAGGCTGATCGAGCCGGGCTGACCAATGTGAGTGCTGGTGATGAACTTGACGCCTTCTTGCTCCATCAGCCGAAGACGACGCTCAACCACCTGGATGTATATGATGAGCAAGCTTGCTAGCAATTTACTTCGGCAGATGAGAATACCTGCTTCTTGTCGATCTTCATGTTGGGGATGCCATACATGAGTAAGCCACCGGGTCTGTCCGCACGTTCGTATACCGTGACGAAATGACCCGCCTTATTGAGTTGATCGGCTGCTGCCAAACCAGCAGGTCCACTGCCAATAATTGCTACAGTTTTGCCTGTACGAACGGCCGGAGGCACAGGCACGATCCAACCCTCTTGCCATGCCCTGTCAATAATACTCTGTAATGGAAATCACCAATTAGTTGCGAACCAGTTATATAACTGTGCCTGCACGCGTACATGTTCCAAATCTTTGATAGTTACAGGAGAGTTGTTGATGCCCAGAACACAGGCTCCCTGATAAAAGAGCGTAAGGCATGAATAACTCCATGAGACTAGAGCTCCAAGTACCTCACAGGGCGCAGGGCAAGCTCGGCCAGTGAACTCGGGAAAGTTGTTAGTTTTACTAAGAATTCGGTAGGCCTCCTCCCACTGATCAGCATAAACCAGCGCGTTGAAGTGAGGAATGAGATTGGATATGGGGCAACCTGTTCATCGTGCATTAGCTTCCATCACCTGCAGCATGTCGAACCAGTTATACGAACCAGTCTCCGACTGACAGAAGGGGACGCCACAGTCCATACACCGAGCAGCCTGGGTCTTCGTCAGGTGAGAATCGAAAGCCGCTGGTCCATCGGAATGGTTCACGAAGATCTCTTGGAAGTCATCTAGTCGCTCCTTGACCTCACGCAGAATCTGCTTCTTGCGAGGATACCTCATAAAACCTCGGATCTTGGCGTCAGTGCCCTTGGGTACAACATCCTTAAACTTGGCGATGAGATCCTCGATGTCGTCTACTTTCTGAAGGTGCGAGTTCTGGTGGCTATGTCCATTCCTACCAAGACCACACGTTAGAGCAGGCAGGGCCATGCGTATGGATAGCTGCGTACATATGAAGATGATCATTCTTGGTAACGGTAAGGTTTCTATTGTTGCGCTTGTTCTCCTCCAGGACCCGCCGGTAGTCATTGGGATAAACTTTGAGGAACTCCTTTGTTACCTCCGGCCATCGCGAAAGAATGAGCGCGCCAATGTGCGACCCAGTGAAGTCAACGTGCTGCTTAAGAAGGATACGGACTTGCTCAGCGTCCGTAGGTTCAACGTCCGAGAGTCTGTAGAGTGATACTGACTCCATGTTGCAATGCTTACGGAAGAGCTCTTCGAGTTGAGGAGGGCACCATACATAGGCCAGGCCACCTGTGCACAAAATGTGTTCAGATCCATAATATCATGACTGCCTAAGCACAACTGTCTTCTTACCGGTCATGCCAGCGGCGAAGTTCTTGCCCACTTTACCCAGCACTAAGCAGATGCCTCCAGTCATGTACTCACAGCAGTGATCGCCAGCACCTAACCGTGACCCACGCCGATCAATTCATCTCATTAGCTTACCAGAATGACCAGAAAATAGAGGCGAAAAGCACCCTCGATTATGGCTACCGCTCCTGAGTTCCGCACGGCAAAGCGCTGAGCAGCCTTACCACGTAGGAAGAGGTAACCGCCTGTGGCGCCATAAAGGCACGCGTTGCCGGCAACAACTCCGCCAGAATTCTCGCCGTGGCCCTTGATAACCAAGGTGCCTCCGGAGAGACCCTTGCCGACATAGTCATTGCCGTCTCCTTCCAGCTCAATGCGAAGACCAGAAGCCAAAAAGGCACCGAAACTCTGGCCTGCTGTTCCACGCAAGCTCACAGTAATATCCTGTCGAGGAACGCCATCCGGACCAAAGAGGCGTGATACGTGATAGCTTGCTGTAGCACCAACGCTTCGAACTGTATTCTCAACGTGAAGGCTGATGGGGCTTACTTTAGTCTCGCTACCTACCAAGCCTTCAAGAGAGGCTCGCAAGGCAGCATCAATAGGATTCTCCGATCGTGCCTGTTATATAACACATGACAATTAATACCCTTTGCTGCTGGCCAGACAGGGTCTTGCTGGTACCTTTGCAGAAGGGGCAGAGCGGGTGGCCGCCCCCGGACGAAGCGCTGTGGCGTTCGTCAGGATTGGGGATAGATCAAGCCCTAAGTCAGCGACTCGAACCTCGTTTTCCTTTGACACACACAACATATCAGTTCGACCTGGAGAGACAACTTTGAGTCAAAAGGTTCAGAATATTCAGAATCAAACTAAATTCATACCAATCATCTCATCCATCGTTCGGAAACCCATCGCAGCCATGTAGTTACGCACTTCTTCCGCCTGTGATAAGGTTAGATATAGAATGCCCCAGCTTCGAAGAGGGCAGGCAGCCGCACCAGTAGGAAGAAAAAGTTGATGATGTGCTCGGGCTGGCCCTGGAACTTTGCGCGCAGTACCGGATCCTGAGTCGCAATGCCCACTGGGCACGTGTTGAGATGACACTAAAAAGGCCGCGAAAAGAGTGTTCATCAACACCAACAGCTACTAGGTTCTTCAAGAAAAGGGTGCCTACCTTGCGCATCATGATACAGCCCAGGACGATAAGCGGCACGGTCCCAAAGCCAAACTCTTCGGCTCCGAGAAGGGCGCTTACAACGACATCAAAGGCGGTACGGATGCCGCCATCCACGTGTAAAACCACTCTGTCGCGCAGGCCGTTCATCACTAGGCATTGCTGGGTCTCCGCTAGACCAAGTTCCCACGGTAGCCCAGCATATTTAATTCCCGTCAATCGTGAAGCACCTGTGCCGCCGTCATGGCCAGATATAACGATGTGGTCTAGACAATCAAGCAGAAATGAGGAACTGAGCCTGTTTGTACTGGGCAAAGGAGAAGTACCGGCATGAGCTTTGGCCACACCCGTGGCAACTACACCTACACCAACTTGCGAAACTAGCTTCACGCTCACGGTAGCCTTGATGTTGGCACTGCATGGGTATGACTTTAGTTGCTGCGATAGGATCGTTTGATATAAACGTAGTGGCGTACCAGTGCAAGTCGTGAATGAGTTGAGCCAAATCTTCGATGGAGTAGATATCGTGGTGCGGAGGAGGCGAAATTAAGCCAACACCGGCGATGGAATGTCGAGTACGACCGATCTCTTCGCTAACTTTAGGGCCAGGAAGCTCTCCTCCCTCACCAGGCTTGGCGCCCTGAGCCATCTTAATCTGCAATTGATCGGCGTTGAGCAGGTAGTACGAGGTCACGCCAAATCTGGCTGATGCCACTTGCTTAATGGCCGAGCGCTTGGAATCGCCGTTCGCCAGGGGAACGTAGCGATCATAATCTTCTCCGCCCTCGCCTGAGTTAGAGCGACCACCCGATTTGTTCATGGCAATAGCTAGTGTCTCGTGTGTCTCCTTTGATATGGACCCATAGGACATAGCGCCCGTACAGAAGCGCCGCTATATGATACATTACAATTAGATCAACAATCCCTAAAGCTGCTAGAACTCAAGGCTGGTAATCACATACCACTATAGCTGCGGCAGGCTCAACTTCGTCGATTGGTATAGGGGTATCCGAGCGAAAGGAGAACAGCCCTCGCAACAGGCATCGTCTAGTGTTGGCATCAGCAACATCGGAATAGGACTTAAAGGCATCCTTGCTATTGGTACGTGTGGCTTCCTGCAGCTTAGCCATCGCACTGCATAAAAAAGCTTCGTATGAGAATAAGAAACTATCCAATGAGGGCAAACGTACGCTGGATCGTGTAAATGCGCTTCGCCTTCAGCGCGCCAGTGGTACTGACCGCTGTCAGGGAGAGTCTTCAGCGCCCCTATTCCGTAACCTTGCTGGTGCCAGCTCCGCAATATCGCATCAAAATGGCGGAACGATAGGCCTGTCGTTAAAATTAATCAATAGTTGGACTAACACACGTGTGCTTGACAATGGTGTACCAGAAAGTCGCGATGATAGTCCCTCGAAGCAGGCGTTGACGATATCCTCACCCAAGCCAACAGCTTCAAAAACTTGCGCTCCTTTGTAGCTTGCCAAAGTGGAAATACCCATCTTTGCCATCACCTTTAGGATGCCTTTGTCGACGGCCGAACGGTACTTATTGATTGCTGTACACGCAGTCAGTAGTGTTTTGTGTTGGTTCTCGTTCACCCGAGAACGCCGGTCATTACTATTTTCTTGATCTAACTCATCCTCCAGGGCTATGAAACATTGGTACACCATGTAGGGATACACGGCATCAGCACCTGCATGCAGAAGTACATAAGACTTTGGGCACTCGGCAATATCAGGTTCTGAAGAAGGACATACCGAAGCCAACGAGCAAACAGTGGTCATGTACTTCTCGAGGATCTGCAGATGCGGCTATCAGAGCGCATTTACAGCGTAACTGCAGCTTGATCAAGTGATGATGTACGGCACCAGTAGCCCTAATATAACCAGTTAAGTGTCGTCTTATCACCGTAATAGACAGCGAGCGTACATAAGAGCCGGAATAGCCAATGAGTTAGCGTCGGCCGAGACGTCAGAAAGAATGAGGAAGTGAGCGCCCCGCCGTACTGCCTCTTCAGCTTTTTCACAAACGACTCGGATAGCGGTCTCAAGTTGTTGATCCAATGCATAGGTAATATCGATTACTTTCGCTTTCCATCCCATGGCCACGTTCGATTGGGACAGTGTGACGAGCGATAAGAATTCCGAGGTGGTGAGTATCGGGGAGTGTAATTGTAGTCGACGGCAGTGTCCCTCTTCTGGGATAAGCACATTTCCTTCAGGTCCTGTACGGTGATGCATTAGAATTGTATGCCAACGGTAGGCAAAGCAAAGAGGGCTTACCGATGAAAGTGGTGAGAGACATCACTATTGTCTCTCGAATAGGATCGATAGGTGGATTTGTGACCTGCGCAAAGAGTTGTTTGAAGAACTCCGATACGCGACGGCCAGACTGTGAGAGACAAGCAAGCGCTTCATCATTGCCCATTGAACCAAGAGCCTCTACGCCTTCTTTGCCCTAATCATACACAAGTTAATCATCCGCAGATCCTCAAGTTCACGAGAG
Source organism: Acanthamoeba royreba (assembly GCA_000826365.1). Taxonomy (NCBI): domain Eukaryota; phylum Discosea; order Longamoebia; family Acanthamoebidae; genus Acanthamoeba; species Acanthamoeba royreba. The sequence goes on along the minus strand of CDEZ01022494.1, from coordinate 198,706 downwards.
AAAGGTGGGGCAATCTACCATGGGAGTGAGCAGCATGTTGATTTGCTCTGTGGTGTAGTTGAAAGCTTTGAGGCGAGGGTCGCTGTGCAGCCTGCCCTGCCCTGGCTCAACAGGTGAGAGCAGGGCCGACAAACCAGTGCCTTGTAACACATGTTCAAGCTCTTCCGGAGCTGCTGTCCTGAGCTGATCCAGAGTGACTTTGTTCTCGGTCAGCCAACGGGCATAGGGCCGGGCAGCGGAGATGGAACGCTTGAACTCGCTATCTCTCACTAGGCGTTTCTGCTCAAAGTCAACAAGGAAGAACTTTCCTGGCTTCAGCCTCGCCTTTCTGCTGATGTTGTCGGCTTCCACAGGGAGTACTCCCAGTTCGGACGCCAGCAGTACGCGTCCATCTTTGAGCTCCAGTATACGTGCAGGACGCAGACCGTTACGATCTAACACGGCGCCTGCAAATCGACCATCGGTGAAGGCTAGCAGAGCTGGACCATCCCAGGGCTCCTGTATACTGCTATGATATTCGTAGAAAGCACGTCTGTCCTTGTCCATCGTGCTATCCTTTTCCCACGCTTCGGGCACCTGAGGTTGAATGGGATAAGCACGGCGCTCCTTTCTAAGGACCAACGAAGAATATATTGCGCACCATTGTGGCCATCGCTTGGGGCAGTGAGCATGAGCTTGTTACGGAGTAGAACTGGAGCGCATTGTCCAACATGCCTGAGTCAGATCCACTCTCATCAATCACTGGATAAAGTGTCTCTAGTTCATGATCGGCCATCAGCGACGCATGCATCACGCCCTGTCGCGCGCGCATACGATTGATATTGCCGCGCAGAGTGTTAATCTCGCCATTGTGACAGAGCACACGGTACGGCTGCGCACGTGCCCAGCTGGGGAACGTGTTCGTGCTGAACCTGCAGGCAGCAGCGTAATACAAAGGTTTCGGTCATGCAGGTGCTTTTTGCTCCTTATGTACATTAAGAATCAAGTACCGAGCGTGCACGAGAGCGACGTGCGACTGAACTCGTGGATCGCGTAAGTCAGGGTAGAACTCGCTCAACCGCTTGCACGAAATGAGTCCTTTGTACACCACTGTACGGCTTGATAAGCTGCACAGGTAGCCCTGGAAGTTTGCCTCCTCTGCTTGTTCTGCAAAGAAAATTATTATGGGTTCGCTTTGCGGGCGTAATAATAAATAATATTATTTATTTATTTATTATTTATTTATTTATTATTTATTAGTCCTGTTGAAAATGATGAATCTTCACGTACTTGTGCTGGGCTGACTATCATCTTTATCGAGTTCTGCAGGCTGTGTAGAGGTAGAGGAGGTGCCGCGTGTAGAGGAAGGAATGGCAGCGGGTGATGGTCCTTGGCGGGAACGCAGCCTTTCAATCTGTTTTAAGACAACGAACAACCTGCGTTCAAATTTTTCAGATTCCTCGTCGGCTTGCTTCGCCAAAGTACTGGTGATGAAGAATTGCCACACTGATGGCGCGTTGAGCGCAGCCTGGCTGCCGGCAAGCGCGCTTCGGTCCACAGGAACGTGTCGCCACCCGAGAAGATGGAAACTGTTCGTGCGGGCAACCACCTCCTCAACCAGCCGCTGGGCTCGCTCTCGTTCCTGGTTACGCTGCGGAAGGAACATCATCCCCACTGCATAGCGTCCCTTTTCTGGTAGAGTCACTGGATCGCCGCTCTCAGGACAAAGTGACGGAGTGTGCGGTCTGTGGAGGGACGCCAGTACGTCGCTCGATCGAAAGAACAGGTCGGGCAGGGCAAGCATGATGCCCACGCCGTCCACGGCCCCATCACAACCCTTGGCTCCGCGATGGGCCATACGCCCGAGTGCGTTCAGAGCATCCTGGACGATGGCATGCGACGGTTGCCCACCGACATGGGCCAAAAGGGCCACACCACAGCTGTCCCTTTCCATATCCGGACTCCATAAAGTGGGTACCGTGGGGCGTGGAAAGCCCGTGATGAAGTCCTGCGCCAGAGTAGCTTCCTCCAGCCTACTGCGTAGGCGTCCTCAGTGTTAGATGCACTAGAAGAAGAAGAAGAAGCCAGACAGACAGTACCATCGCTCGTTAAGTTGCATGTTTGGGCTGTGGTAAGAGGAAGTAGGTGCTTGAGTCTAGGCAGGAGAGTGTGTGTGGCAAGAGAGGTGGCAGCTGAGGGACGATGAAGCCAGGAAGCTGGATGAGCGGTCTTTGGGGAGTCACGGAAGTAAGTGAGGTGTGGACACGGATGAAAAGGCCTGAAGACCCAGTGTCTGGGCGTGGATGCGGGATGGCAGCAGCACCCAGAAGTCCTAGATGTCCAATAATGATGATGCCGATGTTGGGCTCTACGCGCCCTGGATGAACATGTACGGCAGGAGACAGGAGGAATTGGCTGTTGGGGTAGCCACAGGACCCAGAGAGGAAGAGACACCTCAGAGCATGATGATGAGTACAAGTGAGTGAGAGGTCTGTGAACTTGTGAAAACTCCCTTGAGTGTCTCTTAAAACTCCCTCTACTACATCTGGATTCCCGGATATATATGAATATACTTGTAAATAAGGGTTAAAATATGCTTCGGGGAGAGCAGGCATTTTGGGCTCTTGGGCTTGACGCATACTCGGCATTCCTGTCTTCAAGCCGGGGAAAATTCCCCAACCGGTTGGGCAAGATAGGCACCGACAGAAGGAAGCAGGCCTCGGCGTTGCAGCGAGCCAAGGAAGTGAGCAACCAATTTAACTGTGATAGGAGGACACTCGAATGAGCCTGGTGGCAGTGCCTTGATGATGTGGATACATCATTGAAGAAGATATTAGAATTGCTGATGACATGACTGAGCTGGGAGAGTGTACTGTAAGGGTTTTCTCACAAGGGTATATGCGTAGATGTCGCAACTGCTCTCCAAAAGTCTCGGAGAAATAGGGCAAGAGGGCATATAGCACATTTCCTGCAAGGAGGTTTAGTGGATGTGTCACACATAGATTGCTTCCAGGGATGAACCTTCTTTGCGTTGACTGATCGCTCGTAGCAACGCTGCTCGCCACGGAGCGTACGGAAGTGCAACGATGGGCGGGGTCGTCTGGAGCTCCGATGCTGCAGCAGCAATGTACTGGCCCAGTTGTGTGTATGTACAACTTCGTGGATTAGTAAGATGAAAGCAGGGCACAACACTAGCCTCGTGTGATAGTTCGGCATGACCAAGAGCTAAGATCGATTTGGCCACGTAGTCCTGCGTCCGAGTTCAGTTAAACAGCGCCAAGTATACTCACTTCATTAAGCTCAAGGTACCACGGGAGTGATATCAAAGATGCCATCAGATTCAATGTACGCCCCAAGGCCGAGAACACCAACGAGGTATCTGTAAACATATAAGTGATTAATTGCCACTGTACATAAGCGCAAATAACGTTTACCTGTTAAGATAGTCTTCTGGATTAGAGGCCCCAGTGATTGTGTGTGGGCCCACCATACCTGGGCGGTAGATGCGCACTGCCACACCTTTTGCCGCAGCTTTCCGTACAAAGTACTCAGCAACCCACTGCACATATACACACAGGTCATTTGAGCGCACTTGTGCGCTAATATGAACGTAAGGATCCTTCTTGCCTTGCTGAGGCTATAGCCAGAAAGAGAGCCGAGCCATTCGTCTGGCCACATGCTGTCTTCATCACCTCGGGGATTCACAACTCCAATTGTCGAGACATGATGGAAGAGCTTGCACCTCCCCGTAGTGGCTGTACTCAATCTCATATCAGATTATGGCTGTTACTCTTTGCTTGTGCAGAACAGACTGATGTACCAAGCGATAACAGCGCAAGCGTAGCCAGAACGTTGGGAGCGCGCAACGTTTCGTACGAATGAAGCCAGTTTACCACAGCACCGCAGTGATAGATCTCAGAGATCTGTATGCGCACACAGTGTGTTGAGCTTACGTAGGGAATGTTACAAGGGGATTTCGAGTACCGTTTGGGAGAGCGTGTGAAGGCTCTCGGAGGAGAGGCCGAGCGAAGGTTGGGCAAGATCGCTAGGCCATATCACCACGCGCGATGAAAGTTCGTTGACATCAATCTTGATGAAGTGCTGCGCCATCACTTGCTCCAATCGCCTTTGTCCCTCCTATACAAAATTCAGATATCAGCTGCGGTAGGAGGGTGAAAAACTGAGCTGCTACGATGAAGGAAGATTACCAAAGCAGAGGAACATCGAATCAAGCAGTGGATGCGATCGTATGTGTTGGTTGAGAGCAGCTCGGCCAGCAAGTGTACACCTACAAAGCCCGTAGCCCCAGTCAAGAGCACCTCTCCAGCTTTTTCTATGGTGTATCGCAGATGAGTTCAATATGGCCATCGAAGATATGGCAAAATGGTGAGTTCTTAACCTTGCGTATCTCCTGTGGCATCACCTAGCTGAAGAAGTTGCTCCTCTGCTTGAAGATCAGTCCAGGCTGGGTGCTGTCCTGTAGATGGCTGTTCGATGCAACCAGACCGAAGAAAATCTACAATACCCTTGATTGTGGGCGAGCGGAAGAGAAAGTTGAGAGGTATATCCAGGCCGCAACGTTCCTTAACGAGCGAAACAAAATTGACAGTTGATAGACTATCGAGACCAAGCTGTGCCCTGCATGCATCCCATTAGCAATAGAATTGTTACAGGTGAAGAGAACCGAACGTACAGAGTCATGTTCTGAAGGTTGGCGCTTAGCTCCGCCCCGTCATTGCGAACTGCTGATACGAGCAGGTCCACAATATGATCTTCTTTTACCTCGTCGGCTTCGTAAATGCCCTCCAATATCTGTCAACAGCAAAATCTATCAAACCTACGCTCGATAGGAGCGTTTAGATCTAAATGTACTGATTTGTAGTGTTTCTCGAGTTTACCGCGGCACAGCTTTTGTGTTGCGGTGAGCAGGCCATTCTCTGCCATTCCAAGTCGAGGTTACTCAAAGAACATATAAAAATGGCAATCAAAGGAGTACCAGCAGTGAACTTCTCAGAATCCACATGGACAGCACGAGGAACCTCAAACGAAGCCAACTTCTCACCGTAAAGGCATTAGTTCCTACGACTGGACGACCTACAAAGCAAAGAACGGTCGTACGTTGAGTCGCGTGGCCACCTGTTGCATTTCCTCCAACAATTTTGCTTTGACCTTCGCGTGATTCATGTCTTCCTACATGTACAACCGTTCAGCAAATCTTCAATCAAGTGGATGATCGGTTGTACGTACCGGTGACTCACTAACGTTACTCTTCATCCAATTCAGAAGTACTTCCTTGTTAGGTACGACCACAGCAACCTGCTCAGAAGAGCATTAGTAGAGATTAACTTCGCCTGGAAGCGGGTGTCCGTACCAAGTAAGTCTTGGTAGGCCCTCCGTAAACGAAGACTTGATCAATGAACTCACTTGTAATGTATGCGTTTTCAAGCTTCTCGGGGCTACAAAGACCATATCAGGTGTGAGTGTACGCCACGCTCTTGTCTCAGTGTGCGGTTCGTACACAACAAATTCACCTTGCGAGAGCTTGAATATGTTCTTTTTTCGGTCGATAATGACAACCTCACCGGAAGGAAGCTGCTCTCCTATGTCTCCCGTACGGAACCAACCGTCAATGAACGAATCATTGCTGCGTACACGTGTTAGCAAAGAGCTTAAATAGCCATCTCGGGGGAACCAGTACGTGGCCTTTTCGTTCTTGTAGTAACCCTTGATATTGTCATCGGTGAATACACATATCTCACCCCTCGGATTGGGTTGATCTTGAGATGTGTACCCCATTTCGGGAACGTCAAGCAGCCGCACCTGTGTTGGTTTGGAAATCAGCACGGGAGAAACGTGAATGAGAGCGTTGGCCCAACCTTGGCGTTGGCGTTGATCATGTTATTGTTCGCAATTCCGCCTGTTTCGGTGGTACCGTAGCCGTTCCACACGTTGCATTGAAAGCATCTTCAAGAAGAATGTCAGAGAAGAAAATCATCAAAAATACCCAGACCGCTCAGTACCGTTTCAAAAAGCCAATGATGTGGGGCGATGTAGGGGCACCACCCGTGACGATGAACTGTAAACGGCCACCGAGACAATTACGATAGGAAGCCAAGACGCGATCCTCAATCTGTTCCTTTGACTAAGTCGATACACGCGTGGAATATGCTTAGCTAAGGATTCGTGCTGGCGGACAGGGAGGGCTGCAAACCTCAGTGCCTTCATTACTAAGAAGTGCGGCATTAACTGCTTTTTGATATTCTGGAGAAAAGGGATTTATCGCAAGAACATCAATAGGTTGAGCCCGAAGAATGGTACCAGAGTGAAGGAAGTTCCACACACGCGGAACTGCACTAAACCAAGTTGGTCGAATCAGTTGTGCTTCGTTCAGCAGTTGACTCATATCCTGAGGAAGACAATCCACAGCTATTTAAGCATACGGTTCTCTGAAGAACTTATATGCAATAAGAGGGAACCTGGTCAAAGAAGGCGAGGCGGCCTCCAATACACATAGAAATGTAGTAATTCTGGCGCTCCTGCACGTGAGCGAGTGGTCCGTGTGATAGCATGACGGACGGCTGCGGCATTAAGTAGGGTTTGGTTACAAAGAGGTTCCATCGAGAATCACTCATCACGGCACCCTATCAATTTGAAGCTTAGTTCGTGAGGGTAAGACGAGATGAGCTATCGTGCTCACCTTGGGAACACCAGTAGTCCCAGAGGTGTACATGATGGTGGCAATCTCATCAGCTTCCCGCTCTACAAAGTCCTTAGGTTCCCGGTGGCCCTGAGGAGAAAGTGAGCTCAAAGGAGCGTCGGAACAGCAAATCAGACGTACTTGAAGTTCAATTTCAGTAAAATCATACACTCGCACACGGTCACTGACGATTTTCACGAACGCAGCTACCGCCAATTGCTTCTCCTCTTCCTTAGCCTCCGTGGGTGTCATCACTACTACATGTTTCAGATGTGGGCACCGGTGGATGATATTTGCCAGCTGAAGAGAGACGAGAGATGTTAGTACCACGATGATGGGATTTCAAAGCTGTGGGAAGGCAACTTTGGTCAGTTGAACGTGCTCGCATACAATGCACGACAGTTCCGTTTGGTTGAGAATGAACTCCAGAGAATCATCATCTGAGAGACCAAGTCAGGTTGATCTTGAAAAACAGGAACAAGAGAGGGCGGACCAAGAATAGTGTGCAGCGGTACGCTCACAAAGCTCTGATAAATGCACGCTAAGTCTGTGGGTAAAGAGGTTGAATCAGCCGTGTGCTAACAGTAATGGAGGATGACGACGGTAGCGAACCGGTCACTGCCCACTCAATGCTGTTTTTGCCGCAAATGCCCACAAAGTCGTTCTGTTTGTCATACAAACAGATATCCATAGGAGTTAAACATTTAGACTCGGAAATTAGGATGCGACCACTCTCACCTTTCGCAGGAACTGCGCGAGGCCTGATCCGAACGCAACCAGGTACTGCCACACCTGGCCGTACGTGAGCCACACGTAGTGGCCGGCGCCCTCCTCCACCTGCGGCACGTCACCCTGGCCGACCACAGGAACCTTATCTCCCTCGATCACCGTACGCCGCCGGAAACCGCGCTGCCCAAGGAAGGGCAATGCAAAGTGAAAGTAGAATCCCGTCGACATGGACTGGCTCAGCGACCGGCCCGGCAGGTACGCCCGTGCATCTGTACCAAGTAACACAAAAAAGTTTAAATAAAATATTTATTTAGGTCCTCATCTGACTTTATCTTAATTAAAATTTATTTAACTAATAATTATTTAATGGTATATTAATATTTTGTTTGTTGATTTCAGTAAAATACAATAATAAAGAGGTCAGATTTTATTAGAATTGAAAAATAAATTAAAAAATACGTACTCCTCACTTGCGGTGTGTTTTCCATGCTCGGCTACCGTAATTATAACACCTCTAGCTTCATTAAAAAAAAATTCTAACGTCACGGCATTTTCACCTAACAACGAAATGCCTTAGTTTTTTCGAAATGTGGTGTTCAAAATTTTGACCGTCCCAGAATCATTTAGGTTTGAAAACAGGGAACGCGTTGATACGGCAATCATCTCAACTTGCCCAAGTCTTCCATCTGTGAGGCTGCATCTCCACATATTCCAAAGACTTGGTAAAACCACCTTCATCCCAAAACATATGTGTTTAAGTCCACAAGCATCTCAGAAATCTCTCAATAAACAAATACAAATTCAACAAAACGTCAGATTTAGGCCTGGCGCCAGAGCTCAGTTGGTTCATTGAATGTGAGAGCTTCAAGGATCGCCGACTTGAGTCGAGTGTGAAGCTCAACGACTTCTTCGCCATAGTACTGTTTCCATGCTTCGCACCGATCCATGGAGACAGCGTTCGTACTTTGTTGCTCATCTTTCTCTTGCGGTGATAGATCTAGAGCCGGCTTGGATGATGACTTGCTGTTATGGTTCGAGTGCATCCTTCGCCGCCTCGCTCGCCGCCGGGCAGATGCTGTTGACCGACTCGTATTGTTTGACTGAGCCTGGTGCGGAGAGCGACTGTACCGCCACATGTCGGCGTACATCTCGACCCAGTAGCGACCGTCATAGTACACCCACGATGGTGGGAGTTCACCGAGAGGCTCATTGCAGAGATCGTGGCCCTGAAAAGTAACAGTTATTAGAATCGTGATGCACGTTGGGAATATGGGAGGCTGAGCAGTACCAGAAGCGCGTGTTGTACGCCGACTTGATACAGCGTGCCAAGGCAGATTGCTCGTTTGCGATCATTGACAGCCATTCGCTTGTCGAACACGAATGCTGGCTGCTCTTTCTCTGCAGCACTATCAAGGAGGGCTGACAAGCTTTCCGCCTTCGTTTTTGTCGCATCTTTTTCGGATGTCCAGCTGCGCTGCATGAGTATGATGTGGAGCAGGAGCCCATCGAATTCCCATTCGTGAAAGATCGGATTGCGCCTCACGTTGTCGAAAGGTGCGGGTATATCAGGAGGGTCATGAAGCGATTGTTGCCAGGCTTCAGTTCCGTCTTGATGCTTGCTTGTATCCTCAAGAGATGGAGGTTCGCCTTGGGTAATCAAGAAGTGGAGAACAGAGCAAGGGATTATGTATAGCGGAGGAACGTTGGTATCGTGATCCTTGGCATTCAGGAAAGGCGAGTAGTTGGCGTTCATAAGGTGGAGAAAGGCGCGCTGACGCAGCTCGGACGGTGTTGAGGACGAGAATAGGTCGACAACGGAAGGTATGCCCGTTTCAACAACCGCTGGAGACGAGCCAGAGCATTCTGTGCCGTTAGGCCACAAGAGCTGTACTGGCGTCTTGGCCAGGTAATTGGATGCTGTCTGCCGAAGCTCATTCACTGTTAGACATTGAATAGAAATGAGATTCTGCAACAGCATAACGAATCAGCAATGACAACGTGCCTACTATTTTCACGGCCAACGTCTTGCGCTTAGTTCGCTTTCTTCGGCTTGTACGCTCATGCTGATTAGAATGTTGTTCATCCTCCAGCTGGGTGTCTTTGCTTTTCTGCTCCTGGATTGCTTGCCGGCGTTCCTGCTTGGCTCTTTGTTTCTGCTGCTTCTGCTCACATCTCTTTGCTCCCTCAAAGTTCAACAGAATAGCATACATCTTCCTGCGTACGGGCCTGAAGATCTTCAAATACATCTCAGTGGATCCATTCATAATGATCATGTATTGCATATTCCTACCTTGTAGGGATCCCGAAAGAAGACGTGATCAGTCATAACAAGGGAGCACCAGAACTCTGCGCTGTGCAGAATACCAATCAATGAAGGAAAGAAGCGAGCCATTTGAAACCGAGCAACCAGCAGCTGTATCGACACATGTTGCATGAGACTTTCGAAAAGGCTTTGGGATACGAAACGTACATTGTTGATACCACTATCGAGGACAAGTGGCAGGCGGTTGCCCTCTCGGAGGAATGATTGCCAGGTACTGTGGATAGAATACGCGTGAATGCTATCTCTTATCAGGGCCTCGTAAAGGTTCCGTCTCTCTTCGGAGTCTTCCAGTCGCAGTATCTCGTGCAAGACTCGTTGAACGTCGGGATCCTCTACTGAGGTCGGTGCGGCACTGGTACTTGTAACTGGTTGTTTCTCAAAGTACGTTGCCAAGCCATCCATTACAGAAAAGAATCCATCTTTGCTGTCAACTATTCGCTTCCTCAATTGTCCAATCTCGGTTCTTGTGTAGTCATTACCAACTAGTGTAGCAAAGAGGGGAAGCCACTGTGGTAGGCTATAAGCTTAGGAACAAGATTCATGACGGGACATAAGGTCTGGTGTACTTACTTTCTTGTGGAAACCGAGAAGTTGTGCTGTCGCATCGACGTTGAATACTTCGGCCAGTATCTCGCAGTCCTGACCTTTCTTTTTCACATTGATCTGCAGGCTCTTGAGACATAGATAGTACTTGTCTGGTCCCAAGTCGAATACAAGGAAATCCGAGTCCTTGCCCAATACACCTTTACGAGACACGTCAGAGAGACAGTTCTCTGCGAATTGTGACAGCGTTATACCTAGACACTCATCGTGGGTGGCAGCGTATTGGGCAAGGTCTTGATCGCCCTCGAAGTTGGAAAATCTCACCTTGGCCCCAGCAGAAAGGAGGGCATCCACAAGCACCCGCTGAAGTACACACACTTAAGCAAGCAAACAACATATAGGGAGCGCGTATGGCCTCATACCGAAGAGAGCACTGGCAAGATAGTGTCCTTAAAGGGATTGTCCATCTTTCGATTCGTCTCCACGTACGTGAACGCTGCTGCCACACGTTCGGCAGTCCTTCAATTGAAATACGGTTTAGCTTCATTTCATCACTGTCCTGCGCGCAAGAACGGTACGTCTGTCGCCGAGAGAGCATGGTAGTGCGCTTCGCAGGCAACGCCAAGCCATCGATAAACACCACCAGGTCCACACCAATGCTCCTAAAGGCCTCAACGAACTGCACTATCCTCTCCGCATACGTGAACGAGGGAGTGAAGGAACTCGCCTGATGCATTAGATAGAATGTCGTCCATCGATCGACCGCACTCTCGTGCAGTGCATGCGCGTCACAGACCTATATCATCAACCACTGGTGGTACAAGTGAAGGAATGGATGGAGAAGGATATCGTTGGTAGTGGCCGCCTAGTATCCAGTTCAAGCTGTACGGATATTCCCAAAGCCAATACAACAGCCCTGAGCCGTCCACACAAAGAGCTGCTCGTTTCTGTCCTCCTCCTGTCACAGCACACAAGTCAGCCTCTTGTTTAATCTATTTAAAATATAAAATATACTTGCTGAAAAGGAAAATCAAAAAATTAAATCCCCGCAGCCAGCGCGAACACCACCCACGGAAGCAGCAAGGCTGCGAAGATCGGCTAGGCCCGATGTGGCACTGCCATTCTTCGTCGTGCTGAGCTTGCCACTAGCTTGCTGGGCCTGCTTGCTTTCCACATAGCCCTGCAGCCCATTAACGCCCATCTGGCACCCTACACGATGTTTCAAATTCTCTCTTTTCCTCATGTTTCCCTAACTTTTCCTTTTAATTCTTTGTTTTCACTTCGCGCCTATTCTTTGAATTCCGTACATTCACCACAGTGGCTCGTTGGTTTGGGCTGCGAAGTAGAGAACGTAGCGCGGCCACTCAGAGGTATCGCGGTCTAACTCCCAAGGGGACGCACGAGTGGGTACCGTTACCCACTCGCGCACGAGCACTTTGGCCCATTCGGGCCATCGTGAGTATTCTGGCCGATCGAGGTCCAGTCCGTACGCAGAGGCCAGCGAGTGATCAACATGCAGAACTTTGGTGAGATGAGCGAGCCAGCTGATGAATCGTGCCATCTCGCGGCCATCCGAAGTTGGGTCGTGCGAGGGCACCATGGTTGCTGGATACGAAGTCGTAGTTGGACGCAGGTAATGAGCCAGTAAGGTATCTCCCATGGCATTGCGCGCCTGCAGGTCGGCACCGAGATCGCGGAGAAGGTGAAGCATCTTGTAATCGAACCAACTCACGAGGAAGCATATCGGTTGACCTCCTCGTATACCGGTCAAGAGCCTCCGTTTGTCTTCGTCATCGCTATCGCGGTGATCTAAATCCACAACAGCGTTGACGTCCGCCCCGCCTTGCAGTACAAGCACCTCCACGTTGTTCAAGGCGCATTGGTCGTCCCACAGGATCCCATCAATGTACCTACGCGTGACGATGCGCGCCAAAGTATGGTTTGCGATGTCACTGGATATGCGCAGCCGTTCCACCCCTGCTTGCTCCTTGGCGAAGAGCTCTGAGAATACGCGCGGATGACATCGGGCAGCCGACAGGCACACACGGCGCAACTGGTGGTCGTCGTACTGATCGCGGAATCGCCGCCAGAAGTACCGAACCATGGCGGCCGCGCAGTCGGTGTTGGATTCGCGATGATACTTTCTCTTCTGATAATGCTCTAGGATTTGAAGCAGTCTATCGCCGGAAACGCTGATTCCCTTGTCTTCAAACCATCGCATCACTCCTGTCTTCTCTGGTGTTGGCTGACCGCAGCAGACGAAATGCCACACGTCGTTGCCTCGCCTATCCTGTGCGTGAATGTCTGCACCGAGCTTGTCCACGAGCGCTTTGATGGTACTAAGTTGACACTTCGCTGTCTTGAGCGTGACGAGGAGCGGTGTGCGGCCGTCAGCGAGACGCGAGTTGATATTGGTCCGCCCGCTGGCAAGCAATATCTCCACCAGAGGGATATTGCATGAAGCAGCAGCCGTATGAATGGCGCCTAATATCTCCTCACCTGCTCCGGTATGTCTACGGAGCTCATCAGACAGGGGAATGGGATCCAGGACGGCACCGGCCTTGACCAACGCGGTAACAACGGCAACATGGCCGTTGCTAATCGCTAAAGCGATCGGGGTCTGTAGTGACTTATCGGCAATCAGATTCGGGTCTGCTCCGTACCGAAGAAGCAGCTCTGTGGCCTCTATGTGACCATTTTCAGCGGCATGATGAAGTGCTGCCTTCCCCTTAGAATCTGTCTGAGCGAGCAAAGCGATCACCGCAGCGCGTTGCTCGCCCATGGTACTACCTGCGGTTGCGGCCGTAGATGAGATGAGCGCCTCGAGCAAGTGTATGTGCCCTCTCGAGGCAGCTTGATGCACAAGCAATCCACTGCCTTTAGCTTTGCCTTGCATTCGCGTGAGCTGCACCATGAGCTTGGCGGGATCCGTGATGTGGCCGCTCTGAAGGAATACCTGCGCCAAAGGAAATGATTGATCAACATGTCACGACCGATTGATCACCACGGAACTAACCACGGTTCACACACTACATTGATGAATGTGTTACGGATGGTCACGCACCTCGATCATTCCCAGATGTCCTCTCTTCGTGGCTAGATCGATTATCGATCCGGTCAATGATGAGCATTGCATGTGCGGATCCGCTCCGTGCGCAAGGAGCACGCGTGCCACTTTCTTGTATCCCTGTGTAACCACCAGACTGAGCAGACCGGTCAGCAACAATTGGCGATGCAGAGCATCCCTGCTGGTCGCCAGCACGTCTTCGATTCGCCATGCGACCAAGTGATGATGACCGCACGCGCACGCCCAGCGCACGAGCGATTCTACATGGGTAAGCCTCTTTGCCTGGCGCGCAACTTGTAAACACGCTTCACGCCACGTCGTCGGCTCCTTCTCCTTGTTCTCACTCTCTTCTTCCTCCACCACCTTATCCTGCTGCGGCTCCTGCGCCTTGATGGCCTGCGCGGCCTTGTTCTGCAGGAGCCTCCTCTTCTCCCGCTTCACGCTGCCGATGATGGCCGACCGCGGCATGAGCGGACCACCGTAGAGGCGGTGGTGTACGCGCTCCCATACCCACTCGTCGCTACACAGTTCACGCCAGGCGCGCGACACCTGGCCGGCGCGCACGAGGTCGCCTGGATCAAGGAAGGCGAACACCCGCTGGCTGAGCTCCACAGGCAGTTCCTCTGGTCTTTGCGCATCCACGACCTCTTCTTCCTTAATCATCTTCTTCATGAATTTTTTTGGCATTTTGGCATTCCAAAAATGCCTGCATTCATGGACAAATAACGAAGAAATTTCATGAAAGACTTTTACAACGCGCAATGGCGCTTTTGAAATTTTATGGTTCGTCAGTATGAAGGAAATGTTGCATGTTTGAAATTCTTGAAACCTATTTCATACCAAAGATGTTCACTGAAAATTTTTTTGCAGAGATTTCAGAGTATTGCGGTAATTGACATAACACACCAGCTGGGAAGCAGAGGAGGAGGATGGCGCAGCCCGCGACGGAGGCAACATCGGTGGTGGCCGTAGGGACGGGAGGTGCCACCGCGGAAGAGGAATCGATAGACCAACATCCTTCCCTGCTCGAGCTGGACCATGGCTTCGCCAAGATCCTCAATGCCATCGACACTGGGGAGAGTCTCACCCGCAAGGAATGGATGGGCTACTACGAGTACTCTTCCTCCTGCTTACTTGCCACTTTTTATTTATATGTTCTTTCTATTTTCTTTCTACAAATTAAAAATCTTATGAAGATGTTGCATTTCTTGAATTGTGTAAAATACAATAAAATTATAAAATTATAAATATGGTTAAAGAATAATATTTATGAATAAATCTACTTTTTCCAACAAAAAATTAATACATTCGGTATAATAATAAATAAATAAATAAATAATACTTTCTCATATTTTCTGTGTTCACAGCAAGTGCTACAAGTTGTGCACGGGTACGGACCGACATGAGGGCGGGCTATACCAGCACATAGCGGCCAGTTTCAAGAAACAGGTGGCCCACGTGCTCGAGACGAAGTTGGCCGCGCTGCGCGATGACTCGCTGCTTAAGAAGTACCTGGAGACCTTCGGCATCTACCGTTCCTCCACCGGCGCCATCGCCAACACGTCCCATATCTTGGTAGCTGATCCTACGTGATAATCGTGAATGTGCATTCATTGAGGGAGGATGTTGGGTGTATGATGGAACATGCATGTGACACGTACACGCAGTGTGTCTAACCCGTAACTGTGTGATCATGTGCAGGCCCGCTTCTGGATTCCCGCACAAAAGGCAGCAAAGAAGGATGTGCGTGAGGTGGTTCCGGTACGTTTTGCAATTGACATGCGTTACAGCGGAGGTCATGCAATGTTGACAGTTGTCCACGTGCAGCTCTCACTCTGGATATGGCGTGAGCACTGTTATACTTCCGTTAAGGAACAGCTCCGCGGTGCTTTATTTTCGTATATTGAACGGGACAGGAACGGGGCAAAACTGGACAAGGCCCTTGTGCGAGACATGATTGATAATCTGAGTACGCTGTTGCCGCATTGCATCTGTGAAAACGAAACGCACGCGGTTGTTAATGCTGTCAATCATAGTGACCATCGGCCTAGAAGATGCAACCAAGTTCTATCAGGAGGAATTCGAGGGTCGCTTCATCGAAGAGACCAAGGCTTACTACGTGAGCGAATCCACGGGCTTCATGGCGAGCAACAGCATTTCCGATTACATGACGAGGGTACGGTGACTTGTTGTCGACGTGTTGTCCTGGGCAGCCTAGCCTTTTCTTAGGTTGAAAACAGGCGGAGGAGCGAATCAAGGAAGAGACGGCGAATGGAGAGGCCTACTCAGCTCATTTCAAGGCAACCATGCCCAAGGTGCCTCTACATTATCAAACGAGATCTGTTGTATTGAGATTGACTGTATTATTTAACGACAGTTGGAGCAAGCGCTTAACTGGGCGCTGATTGAGAATCATATGGAATCGCTCCAGGCCTCTTTCAAGGGCATGCTTACTACTGATCGGCAGCAAGGTAACTTCTTCATTTCCTTTCAGTAGAATCAACAGGTCTGACTCCTCCGGGTACAGACATGAGGCGATTCTTCTTCCTATTGTCCCGCGTGACCGATGGTCTCAACAACAGCGCCAAAACATTCGAGACACACGTTGCCGCTCAGGGTGTTGAAATCGTGAAAGAGCAAGCCTCAAAGAAGAATGCTCAGGCCGCTATGAAGTCCGCTATTACCTTCATTCAGCAGGTTGCATCCCTCTACCAAACCGATCGCTGGTTGTTGTGTCTGACTCCTGATCCTACAGCTGCTAGAGCTCCATGCCAAGTACTCCCTACAGGTGGACAATTGCTTCCTTAAGCATTCGCTGTTTAAGGGGGCGCTTGATAAGGCCTTTGTCACTATCATGAACACTCCTTCAGGCAAATTCACCACCTCGCGGTAAGAGCTTGCCAGCCAAGATACTTGTCTCAATCAAGGAAGTACTGAATGATCTGTCATGTTGAGCAGACTCCTCAATTTTTACCTGGACTATCTTCTGAAGGGTAAGGCCAAGGTTTCAGAAGAGGACCGAAACCAGAAACTGGAGGTACGCGTACACATATGCTTCTGAGGTGGTGTTTGTTTATTAGGACTCATCAAATGGCTTCTCTTAGGAAATCGCCCGATTATTCTCTTACTTCCGTGATAAGGACGAATTCGCCGAGTACGCCCGGCGCGGCTTGTGCAAGCGCTTGCTCGCGCGCGGATCTGGATTTGACGAGACAGCAGAGAAGAACTTTATCTCTCTCCTCAAAGCACAGTGTGGCAATGCATTCACTAGACGTTTACAAGTAATCACCAAGCTCTCGTCCGACTGGTCATTTATGCTAACATCGAAGATTTTAGGGCATGTTCACCGATGCAGAAGACGAGGCCACAGCTCGTATCAAGCAGATGTTCCAAGATTACAACAATGATTCTGATAAGGTATGCAAATCCAGACAATGGTCAATTATGTTCATAGGAATGAGGCAATTCCCTCTCTCGACAGGTGGGCGGCGTGCAGCTGTCGGTGCAGGTTTTGAACGATGCTTACTGGCCAATCTCGGGCGTGGACAAGTTCCCTGTTCCTGGCCAGTCATCGGAATTCGTGGGCTGTATTACAGCGTTCGAGAAGTTTTACCACTCAGCCTACAGTACGATATACACGATCGATTGCCTAAGTCAACGTTATTGATTTTCTTCCTCTAGGTGGCGCAAGGAAGCTCCGTTGGCTGTATAATCATGGCACAGTTCTGCTGGCCACGACTGAGGGAAGGACGAAGCGAGAAATTGTAGTGACACCGCTTCAGGCCTCGGCGTTGCTTCTGTTCAATCAGAAGGAGACCTGGTCTCTTCTCGAGATAAAGAACGCTCTTTGGCCCGGCGAAACTAACTCGTACGCTCCGGAGGCTGCCGGTGGTTCTAGTACTCTCAAAGTTGTACTAAGATTTGTGTGCAGGACAAAGCTCCGATTGTCATCAAACTCGTCTTCGATGTACGACATCAACCTGGGAGAAATTCTTAAGGCGGCCATCCAACCGCTTGCTTGCTGGAGCTTCACTGCTCTCGCGCGATCTAACAGCGGCAAAGTTGAGGAAACACCCAAGGTGCGCACATTTCTATCTGCTTGTTGGTCTAGTTAGGGCCTAATCAGAGACGCTCATTTTGCCTTGTAGGAAAAGATAAGTTCACCCAAGGGAGAGGATGGTGATGATGAAGGGGAAGACGGCGAGGCATCCAAAGAGAACATAAATGACGATGACGTATTCAGCGTCAAGATCGACCTGAAGAAAAAGCGAAAAGTCACTTTCCCTGTAGGAAGCGCCAAGCAAGAATCGAAGCAGGCAAAGCAAGATCAGATGGCGGTAGTCAAGCAACGAGCATTCGAGGTGGACGCCGCAATGGTGCGAGTAATGAAGTCACGAAACGTTCTTTCATGGACCGAGCTACAGCTTCAGGTACGTTGATCAGTCGGCTTCTCTGTACTTGCTCCGCAGTTCGACTCACACCCTCTTTCAGGTTGTCGAGATTCTCAAGGTGAGGTTCCTGCCGCAGGCGAAGCTGATGAAGGTCCGACTTGAGTCCCTGATTGAGCGAGGCTTCATCGACAGAGACACCACAGACCGGATGCTCCTCAAGTACATTGCCTAAAGCCACCACCAGGAAAGATACACTACTGTGGCTACTCCCTGCTGTGAAGATGCTTTCACCACCCAATTTCAGGGCATTGTTCTGGAATCGCAGGAACGGACAATACAAAGCCCAACTTCTTCTTGGAGTTACCGCTGCATGTGCCAAGGCTATCGTGCGCACCGGTGTGCTGGAACCAGCCGCCGTTGCGCTTCGCCTCCTCGTAAGAGGTTCGGTAGCCCAGCCAGCGCTCGTAATAGTATCGATCTTCAGTCGATACGCCTGGCTTGTGGAGAGTACTGCGGACGTAAGACGCGCGCACATACCAGAAGTTGAACCAGATGTGCCCCTCCGCTGCCGCAGCGAAGCCAGCCTTGTTGACCGCCGGATCGGTGGCAAAGCGTTCAACGAAGTAACGCCACGGCTTGATCACGGTGTCTGTCAAGGCCTGGTTGTGGATACCTCGCACGCCGGGTATGACCCAGATGTTGGCGAAGGAGGAACTCCACATTCCCTTGCCGTGGAAGTAGAGGATGACGTGGTTACGTCCATCGTCTTCGTATTCGCCATCGGGACCCTTCTCCGTCGCCAGTTCCCATACGCGCAGGATACCAGGGAATTCGTACAGGTTGCCCAGGTTCGTGTTCATCGTGTACTTCTTGCCGTGCAGCACCTCCCTCACGAGCTTTGTGGCGTTATCCAGCTCTTGTCCGCCTGTGTTGTTCATCGAGATGGAGCTGATATGGATGTGGAGAGTGTCCGCCGCATCGGCGAGCCCAAAGTCGACTATCTCCTGCAGCTGCAGATGAATGAGTTCCATCCACTTGGCCCCCGCGTTGATGGCCGTGAAGTAAACGACAGAGAGACGCGGGCGGTCAGCAGGTGCGGCAAATGCAGCTGCAGGTGCTGGTGAAGACGCTTGTTTCACATCTTCTTCCACACAGCTACTCTGGAAGGTCAGATTGGCCACGAGCAGATAGGTTCCGCCACCTACGCCCAACAGCAGTGCCAGCACCCACCAGTGCCCCTTGTCCATCGCTCTGGAACCTTAACGCTGCTTCACAGCTGATAACGCTGATTTATCTTCCGCGTGTCCTGTATTTGCCCAAAAGGACGTGGGCGTTCAAAAAAGGAAGTTTTCCTTAACCGTACAGAGCTATGATCTGTTATGTCGTATCTCAAGTGGGCTGAAGGCCTGTCTTTCTTCAGAATTGAGGAAATGACACATGACGTGAGAAGGGACAACTGAGTTCAGCAAGTACAAGAGGGACTGCACGGCTGGAAGTTCTGGATGTAGGTGGCAAGTGCTGCCGTGGAAGAAAGCGATGTAGGGTAAGGCGCGGCCTGCCATGTTTGGTCCGGATAAAGCTCTTTCAACGTGATTCCCAAAGTGATCGAGTCGTACGCCTCTGTCAGCACAGCGTAATTCTACACAGCCACAATGGAGGTCTTTGTCAGCCATCAAAGAGCACAGATTCTGCTAAAGAAAGGCCAGAAGGTATCTATCACGATCTTACCTGATTGGGGTCGATGGGCATGTCCGACGAATAATACCCGACGCCATCGCGGCTGACGCGAACATTATGCTCCTCAGAATCTGAGTCAGGTTCATACCTGACACGACCTCGATTCACTATGGAGCATCCCCAATCCAGTTAGTCTTGTGCGCATGATCAAAGTGGCCTCGTACTTTTGTTATTGTTCATGTAGGCAAATGCCGCAGAGAGCTGAGTGCCTGTAAGAGGGAAGTAGAAGAACGGGTCCTTGAACGGCACGATGGTGTAGATGTCGTTCAGCGTTACTCGCCCTTTGTAGAGTTTGTACCTGCGAAAAATAACAACGATGGCACATCAGATGTGCGCACAAGTGAAGGAGCAGATCAGCGTACCGGAGAGAGGCACGATTGGTGATGAAGAAGGTTGGCATTCCAAGCGACTCATTGAATACCTAAGTGCCCAGCACAACCATCAGCACGTGACACCTTGGCTCAGAAGGCGAGGGTCTACTGGTGCTTACCACGTGAGGCACAATAGTGTTGATCCAGAAGTAGTAAAGGCTGCTGGGATCATGATAGTCGGCATAAGGATATAACGTGCGAGGAGAGCAGCCGAGAGAATCGTTGAGGTGCAGCACATTGATGGTCTTGCGAATGAAGCTCTTGATCAGTTCTCCCCTCTCAGTTGGGAACGTAGTGGGGTTCTTCTTGGCCAACGAGCGGAATTGGGCTGCCACCGGTCACGTTATCATCAGCATCACGATGCATAAGGACAACACATAGCTTCCATCCGATTCCCACTTCTTCTTCTTTCTTGGGTGAATGTGGGCGTTGAGAGTGAAGGATGTACCTCGCGAGGTGTTGACCCATTCATATTGGAATTGTTGGATCTGATGGTTGGCATCGATGTCGAACGTGACATGACCCAGCACTTCGAAGTACTTGCCGGATTCGATAGTAAACGCATTCGAGTCCAACCACGAGAAATGCTTGATGTGCCTGTCCATTGAAAAAGCAAGTGGTGATGTCTATCCTCAGTTGACGTTCACGTGCAGTGAAGCTCATCAGGGTCAAAGGGGTGGTTACCTGTGACCGGTGAGCATGACCAAGGGAATTTGGGGATGAGCCTTGCGGATGGCCGCGTAGATCTGCTCCATTTCTGGCGGGCTTGTGGGGTCAACGTGAGCCACTACCGCAATCATGTCCAATCCCTGCCGTTGTGCCCACATACTCAAAGGTGAGCTGATTACACTACCTACTGGTCCCCTTGTACTAGATGAATGGAGTATGGGACCGACCTGGATCTTCATGATTTTCTGGAAGAACTGCTCCTGAAGTGTCTCGTTTACTGGAGTCACCTCTACATTTGATGCCTGCACATCATCCCATCGTATATCATCAGTTGCTGAGTTTCAGAAGTCAATGACGAGAACTTCAACAACTTACCGCCTGAGTAAAGTTGAACATGAAACCCAATACGAGCACGTTTGTGCCTAACGACGTGCGCAATAGCTTGTAAGGCGCTCCTGCAGGATCATACGTTGTCACCGTGAGCCCAGTGCAATGCACTCGTCATCATGACATGAAAGCGTGCTGGCCGCACCGAGTATCGAGCCGGACTGCTTGATGTGAGTGTTGTCGGTGACGTAAGAACTGCCCCAGAATGGAATGAAGCCCTTCTGCATGAACTCAATCACGTTGTTGTGACCTGTAGAACATGATCAGCCATATAAGCTGCCACACCAGTGAAGTGCAGGATGATGGGATGATGCGAACAGTACCCATGTCGTGATTGCCGATAGTGAGCCCAGTGTAGAACCGAACCATCTGCACGATGGGGAAGATGTATTCGCCGTGTATCTCCGTCACATCACTCAGGCCCGTGCCCTGCTCTCACTCCGTGTCAGTTAAACTGATAACCAACAATCTTCTCAATTACAGGGAATGCTCCTGTCGCAGCGCGTGAGATAGACAGATAAGGAGTCGCACCTCGATGAGGTCGCCGCTGTCGAAGAGGAAGAACTCCTCTCCTTCAGCGATAGCGTTGGCCTGCATGTGCTCCACCAGCGACGCAAAGTCACCAAAGTCCGCATCGAGCTGAGGTTCGTGAGGATGCCCGAAGACCCATCCGTGCACTGCTCCGGGTGGTTGGTATATTGATGGTCTGTAAGCGTACCGGCGGCGTGTCCTCGGGGACGCAAGAAGGAAGAGGGCGTACAGTCCGTGATATGGAGGATGTTTACTCGACGAGCCTGTGTGCCGCTGGGTGCTGCTGTCAGCACCACCACCGCCACAACCAGCAGCAGCCACGTTCCAACCAAGAGTCGGGCCATCCTTAACAGAAAGTTGTTGAGTGTGAAGTGGGGAAGGAAACCAGAGTGACAATGCCCTCTCTGAACACGGCGTCACGTCTTTTATCTGCTTGCTCGTGGGATCCTCGACTGCGTCTTCGAGAACCAAAAGTGTTCGTTACCTATTTTGTGTCTAATACTTGTATCTTAAGGCCGTGGACCGGTGTTTCGCGTTGGTGGTCAAGGCCCAAAACGCTGGAATCCTATCAATGGTAGCTACCATTGCTAGGATTCCACAGTTGCTTAGTGATAGGCTGGTTTTTGGCCAAGGAAATTCGTCAGTTTCCTTTTTCGGACCAAGCATGCGACGTCGACATTTGGAAAACAGAAATGGTATCCTAACAACCCATACAGCCAATGAGAAGGGGTTAGCCTAAACTAACTATTTCTGATCATGTCCTAACAACCGGTATGAGAGATCCTATCGTGTCCTAACAACCACTACAGCCAATGGAGGGGTAGCCGTAAAGTACAACTATACTTTTTTTCCAATTCAGGAAGTTTACAGAGGAGGAACTTAACGAATCAGCAATCTTAGCGCTGAAACGTTAGCTAAAGACGAAAACAAAGATGGGCCAAGATACCTCTCCACATGTGGGATCGAATTCATTCAGGACTTCCTGTCTTTGTATGAGCGGCACAGCTATATGTAGCATCTCAGGCCTGTCTCGTACGCTTAATTCACTGTGAGTAAGTGAGTGCTGTGCGCTTGTTGATGTTTTGATCTTGCATAAGGCCAGCCAAAACAGTCCCTGCGATCAACAACATGTGCACAAGTTAAGTGGTCATCAACCATACATTTCGAGAGCCATGTCGCGCAAGGGTGTGTTCACAAACATGTTCAATGCTGCCTGTTGTAGGCGCCAGTATGAAATAAAGTAAACGCGCAACACAGTTCAGCAAGTACAGGAAGGCCTGCACGGCTGGAAGTTTTGGATGTAGGTAGTCAAGGCTGCCGTCGAGGTGAGTGACGTAGGGTACCGCATGGCCGTCCACGTCTGGTTCGGATAGAGAGCTTTCAACGCGATCCCCAGCGCGATCGAGTCGTACTCCTCAACCAACACGGCATATCGCTAACATCGCACGCACAATCTTATCAGGCTGGTTGAGTCAATCATATCTAAGTGGTATATCATGTACCCGATTAGACTCAACACGAACGTCCGAGAAGTAGAATGCATCCGTGATGTCGCGCTTGTCACGTTGATGTTCATTGGTGCGGTAATGATGGTACCTCACGCGACCTCCGTTAACTGAAATCACCAAAGATCAACACACTCAGCATCATTCAAGGATACATACGAATGAAACGCACCAGCATCCTTGTTGTGGTTAAGGTAGGCAATGGCCGCTGTGATTTGATTGCCGGTGAGCGGGATGTAAAAGAAAGTATCCTTGAACGGCGCAACTGTGTAGATGTCGTTGGGCGTAACGCGACCTTTGTAGAGATCGTATCTTTACAGCATTCACAAGTGTGGTCAGCTGTGAAGGAACAGATGACGGAAGGCGTACCGAAGCGAGGCATCATTGGTGATAAAGAAGGAAGGCAGACCAAGCGATGTATTGAACACCTGATCATGAAGGAATGGTCAAACTTTGGCACAGGAGGAGGGCCTGCAAAGGATCCCTTGGAGGCGTACCACTTGAGGAACAATAGTATTGATCCAGAAGTAGAACAGACTGTTGGGGTCACGATACTCAACATCAGGCGAGAGTGTACGAGGGAAGCATCCGAGTGTGACGTTGAGTTGAAGCGCATCGATCGTTTTGTGGATAAAGTCCTTGATGAGCTGGCCTCTTCTCGTCGGGAATTGCGAAGGGCTCCTCTTGGCCAGTGAATAGAAGTTGGCTGCGTGTAGCGGAAAGGTGAATCACGCAAAGCCAAGAATGTGTGCAAGAGAGGACGGAAGTACTTCGTGAGGTGTTGACCCATTCGTATTGGAACTGGTTGATCTGCCGATTGGCATTGATGTCGAATGTGACATGACCCAACACTTCGAAGTACTTGCCTGATTCGAGTGTGAACGAGTTCGAGTCCAACCACGAGAAGTAGGTGATGTGCCTGAAGGAATAATAATAATATAAGTATGAATGAAAACAAGTTGAAGACAATCCAGCTCCAAACTCCACCTGTGGCCGGAGAGCATGACCAAAGGGGTCTTTGGGTGAGCTTTGCGGATGGCCGCGTGAATCTGTGCCAACTCCGGTGGAGTTGTCGGATCAATGTGAGCCACCACCACAATCATGTCCACTCCCTGACGACGCAACGCAAAGAAAGAATGCGTAAGTATCAGATGATCCTCATCTTCGATGTTACATCAGCAACGAACCTGGATCTGCATGGCTTGCTTGAAGTACAGCTCCAGAAGCGATTCACTCACTGGTGTCACTTCCGCAATGGGCGCCTAATGGAGGAGGTTATAGTGAAGTCCCGCAATGTAAGGGCGTGCATAGCGATACCGGCTGAGTAAAGTTGAAAAGATAACCCAACACGAGTACATTGGTGCCCAACCTCGTTCGGATGAGCTTGTAGGGCGCTCCTGATCAACATTGGTCAGTGTTACCCACGACAACATTGTGTGGCATGAAGTGCCTAAGCAATCGTACTTACCGATCATGCGCCCAGTTTCCTTGATGAGGGAATTGTCAGTGATGTAAGCACCGCTCCAGAATGGAATGAAGTTCTCCTGCATGAACTCGATCACGTTGTTGTGACCTGTTGCAACCACCACCAGTATCATATAATCAGAATCCTTAAGGCCAGAAGTGTGCTTGATTCTCGAATGATAAGAATTGTACCTATGTCGTGATTTCCCATCGTGAGAGCGGTGTAGCCTTGCACCATCTGCACGATGGGGAAGATGTATTCGCCGTGTATCTCCGTAGCATCGCTCAGACCCGTGCCCTGCTCTCACCCCGCATCAATCACTCGATCAGTAACAACATTCGTCCGTCCACGTCACTCACTGCCGGCCATCAAGGTGCAAGCGCCCAAGCCTGGAAAGAGAAAGAATGCGCACCTCGATGAGGTCGCCGCTGTCGAAGAGGAAGAACTCTTCTCCTGCAGCGGCGGCGTTGGCCTGCATGTGCTCCACCAACGATGCCAAGTCGCCAAAGTCTGCATCAAGCTCCGGCGTGTGCGGATGTCCAAACACCCATCCGTGCACTGCATTCATGTAGAGTGTGATGAACAGAAAAATGTTAGCACCAGGTGTGGCCAGAAGAAAAAGAAAAAGAAGGAAAAGATCAAGAAGAAGGAAGAAGTCCGTACAGTCGGTGATGTGGAGGATGTTGACTCGACGAGCCTGCGTCCCGCCGGGTGCTGCCATCAGCACCATGACCGCCGCCACCACCAACAGTCCCACCATCCCCGCAGCCATGCTCCATGCTGACCTCATCACTCGCGACGGCCCGGCACTTCCTGTATGGAGTCGTGGCATCACCTTCTTCAGCAGAGGACTGGTGGGACTTCTTGTTTTGCCTGGGGCTTTGCTTCGCCTCAGGGTCAGCTTTTTATCGGGGTTGTGCAAACGGCCGGAAAACGATTTCGAAATTCTTTATGCGATTCTTGAAAGAAATTGGGAAAATTGGGAAAAATTGTTTCATGTAGCAATACCGGCATTCGTTCTCGCGACCTACGGACAGCAAAAAGAAAATATGAAAGAAAAGGATTTTCCCTTGTGATTGACCGTGTCCAAGAGCCAGAATGCCAGTTCTTCAGTATTAGAGACCACTCCTCCTCGCAAGCCTTTCCAAGTTGTGCAACCAGTGAATGGGTTATGGAAGGAAGAGACAATGTTCCGCTTTCGCGTTGGCAGGTAACGCCTGCGGGAAAGAAGGTGCAGTGGAACGGAGGGGCAGGGAGCCCATCCGGCGGCAAAATGGTATTCCCTCTCTATAGGGAGATGGCGTTAGCTAGAGTAGGGTAGTGAGCTCGGTTGCGGTCCTCCAGGCTGACATTGTGTCATCGAAACACGTCGGAGACTACACCGCCGACTGGACGGACATGAATCTGGCGTCGAGGATGGATTCCACCAACGCCATCATCTCAGGGACGTCCACTCGATAGTTCAGGTCCTGTGGATGCGCGTCCTCTGTCGAGTAGGTCACCATCACAGCGGAGCACTCGAGTGAGTGAATGGAAGACACACCAGGATCATGAATTCATAACGTACTTTCGGTTGTGTAGTTGGCCACTATCCCGTGGTAGGCGCCAGGGAGTCGCGCGGTGAGCATGACGTTCTGTGCGTAGCCTCCCACCAACTCGATCACATGCACGCCAGGACGAGATGCCACCAAGTTGATGAATCCTGCGCCGTGTGGTGCGATGATGATGTCGGCCTGAGCATAGAGCAAGAAGCCCTCACGCATGGCGGACGTGGCATAGTGCTCGCTCAGCTTGATCTCCACAAACCTTTCGGCCGTGACTGACGCACTGTTAATCAGCTTGTCGGGATACCGGGCAGCAAGGGCTGTCAATTCAGCCTTGAGTTCATCGTAGTTGACGATGATGCGCGTTCTTTGCCTCACGCCGCACAGGATGTTGACCACCAACGGCTTCTCCTTGGTCGTTCCTCGCTGTGGCTCAGCATCAGGAGCAAAGGCGAACAAGTTGTCGACGAGTTGTCGGTGGGAGGGATGGAGGAGGGCGCTCCATGGTCGATGGTCTTGTGGAAGAGGCAGCACATCGTGCCACATGTGGTATTGGATCAGTCGCAGCAAGCCCATCGCCGGCGGCTCGTGTATGTGGAAGTCAGCGGTATAGTAGAGCACCTTGACTCGGTACGCAATGAAGTTGGCGTCACGAATGCGAGACGGATCAAGGTTGACCATATCAAGGAAGACTCTATCTTGAGGATGATTGGACATGAAGATGGGGATGTCCGTATGCTCCCGAAGGAAGGGTAGCAAGGCGAATAGGCGCATGAGCTGGTCCATCATGCGGTGGTAGAACATGCCATGGTGTGTGTGATAGATGGTCACCAGCTCGTCCAGATCCCGCCAGTCGTTGATCACCTCCGGATGACAAGACAGATACTGCACGCAGAACTCAACACCTCTTCTTTCCATCGCCTTCACGATTACGATGAAGGATGAAGGAGGTACCTGGTAGGTAGAGTGGAAACCTTCCCTGGCGGCACGAGTAGACCAGTCATCATCGCGGTCCATCCATAGATCCAGATCCCTCGTGTAGATGCTTCCACCTGGGGTAACGATGGCGTCGTATAAGAGGGCCACCTCGGAAGGCCGTCTGTTGTGAGGCCACCCCAGGTAGGATCTGGCCTGTCGCCAGTCCTGATCGACGATAGGAGGGACCAAGCTGTAGTGGAACGGATCGCTACCCACGTAGTACCTCATGTCGGCTTCTTGAATGGAGGGCTTGAATTCGGGCATGACCCACAGCGTGTTGTAGAGCTCGTCCAGGAGCTTCTCATTCCACCCTTCACACGCGCGATCGAAGTGCGCGCATCCCAGAATCAACACCTGCTTGATTGCTGCACTCTCCACCCACTCTTGGGGTGAGTGTGCGGCCTATCGGCGATCAAGGGAGCTTTGGAGAGGGAGATCGCACCACCAAACAGATTGCTGAGCGAAGCCGACTGGGGCGTGTCTACCTTCACCTGTTACACGGCATCACGAATCACACAGGATGGCGTATAAGAGTGCTTGGAACGGCAAAGGGAAAGGCAGGCACGAACGTCTGGCGGAGGCTTCCCTCCTGTCACTGGTCGCGGCAGGAGAGCATTGCCGCACAAACCTATTCCCGGTTGCTGCTGATCGCATGCCTGCATGGGCCGGGACGGAGGTATATGAGAAAACGCCATGATGAACGTTGAACGCATGCCCGGTGGGAGGTCTCGTACTCGACTAAGATAATCAGAGTGCAGAGCAGCAATCCGGGGCCTAGTGGTGCTGATATCTTGAGTAAAGTTCAGGGGCAGAGGATCCTGCTTGCTGCAAGCAGACATTCAGTATGTGATCACAGCCAGGACTCAAGAAAGGACTGGATGTTCCATAGCCTACGAAGGACGCACCACTTCATGACAGGCAATTGTGTAGAGGCTGGCAATCGTGAAGAAGAGGTGCCAGTGATTGTCTCGTTCTTCACTCCTGCACAGCTGCATTGAGAAGGGCAACGCAACATAAGAATTACGTTGGTGCACAGCAGGATAACCGCAGCAGCGCCGACGAGTCGGAACCCTAGTGCCCTCCTCATACGCGCGGTTCAACCTTCACACGTTACAACACATACGTTTTGCGACACTTACCTTTTATCCTCCTTTCCGAATTCTTTCAAGATGTACAGAAAAAGGAAAAAATTCAAGGCCGTGTGATCAGCAGACCAAACAACTAAAACAGAGGAAGTGTATTTTTTATTCAAATTAAAAATTTATTACTTTACCGACAATCTGAGAGAAACTGAAAATAAATGAAAAGTAACATTTCTATATTTATATATAATTTTAAAATTTAAGGTTTTCATTTTTGCACCACGGAAAGAACGGCATTCGTTCTTCCGCCCTGGTCCAACAGGAAAAGAAAGAAAAAGATCTTCCGTGACGTGGAACTTGCTGATAAACCGCAGAATATTTGTTTGCGAACACGGCGAAAGCGGCTCCTGTTCGTCTTCTTTGACGGGCGTTTCGTCGGAGTCTGCGGGCACTCGACTTCTGCCCTCTTGTTGGTCCGTAGCTGACGTTCTGGTCTCCATTTCCAGAAGACTGACAACCCCAAACTCAGTTTCCTTCCCCTTCCATCACCAACAGGCCTCAACTTGAGCACCAAACTGGTTCATCACCAAACTGACTTGAGTGCCCTGTTCATCACCACACAAAGGAAGGCAGAAGACGACCAGTCATGAAGTTGAAGAGCAAAAGGAAAGTTGAGGTCGCCCAGCCTGTCCTGTGCAGCACTGATGGAGACGACGACGTGGACATCGAGGCCGGCACGACGGGGAGCGGAGAAGAGGACCTAAGCAGCGCTAGCGGCGGTGAGGGCGAGCGGCGGCCGCGTCGGGTCACCCAGCGCCACGAGTTCAAGATGAAGATCAAGGCTTCGAAGGAGGAGGTCGAGGAGTTCGAGCGGTTCTCGAAGGAGGTCGAGGAGGTACGTCCTCTCTTCGACGAGATGAGCGCCACTGTACGGAGAATGCGCCGATTGTGCGCCGATGACGCCGTGTACGATCCGGCGGCGGAAGTTGAGTTCGGACGACTCAAGGAGGAGACGGACAAGGTAGCAGGTCGCATCCGGGGTAAGATCATGGCGCACCAGCAGAACAAGAAGCATCAGAATGGACCCTTCGCAGAGGTGAAGGGCAAGATCCTCGCCACCCTTGTCAACGAGCTCGTGCTGCAAACGAACCGCTACAAGGAGGTACAGCAATCCGTCATTCCTGTGTTGTGTTTGTGTTCTCACAGCCGTGATGGTATTGGGAATGTTAGGTTCTTATCCAACACGACAAGAACATGAAATCGCGGGTCGCTCGTCATCTTCAAGAAGTGACAGAAGAGCATGAGGAAGAGTCGGCGAGTCGCTATGATGCACATATGAACCCGGACACATTCTTCAAACGTTATGTGTTCAAGGAAGACGCCGCACGGGCCAGGGATTACCTCAAAGACAAGAACAAAGACATCGAAAAGATCGAACGGGATCTTACCGAGCTCCATGGAGTCATGCAGGACATCAACTCTCTAGTAGATTACCACAACGAGCTGCTGGATCAGATCGAGCAGAATATGGACGCTGCTAAGGCCAAAGTCGAGATTGGTATGTATCCACGTCTATTCGTAGTGACTTGGTGGAAGGCGACTTACATGAGTGAACACAGCAACCAGAGAAGTAGAGCAGACACAAGTGATTGTACAGAAGATAAGAAGGAAGAAGCTGATGACCTTCCTCACTATCGGACTCATTGTGGTCATCGTCATCGTCGTGATTGTGGTGATCGCTGTCATCATCCTGTAAAGCCCCATGCAGCTTTTTGTACATACCTCAAATTCCAAAAGATTATACGAAGTTTTACAATTTTGATTTTGGAAATATTTCGCGGGACTTCAAAATCAACATGAATCACATCTGAGCGCCACATCTGCCAAGATGGAGGGCCAGGATGGACACATGGGTGTTCCAGATCACCCTTCTTCCACGATGAGCACGCCCATCTTGTCTTACTATCTTGAGGATGCTTCATTGTCAAGGGATGATCTTCACCTTCAAGAGGAGCACGAGGAATTGACCTCCACATCAACAATCTCGAAGAAGCGAAAGCGATCATCCATCGATAGGCAGCACCTACGAACGACCAAGATCAACCTGGGTGCTATGACAGAGACCACCAGCCTGCCACAGCCTTCCTACTTGCCTGCCCTCCCGTCTCGACATCCGGGCCAGGATCCTGGAGTTGATGGTGCACTTGAGGCTCCTCTACATTTTGTACAAAATGCCGAGGATGAGGTCTCGTACGTGGAGCACCTTGAGATTCCGCCAGCTGATTCTCAAGAGGAGAAGCTCGCGCGCGAGGTGGAGGCCTACGTGACCAAGATCGCACAGTTGCCCTACGCGAGCCTCACATTCGGGCCTCTACTCGGCGAGGGCTTCTTCGGGAAGGTATACCGCGGTACTGCATTACCTTCAAAAATTAAGTCCCTCTACTCGATTTCGAAATCCGCCAAAAATTGCTTTTTTTCAGAAGAAGGAGAAAAGGACAATGATTATATTTATTGCAATTCCCAACTCAAAAATCAACATGCAATGAAAATTCAAAAGAGAAAAAGGGATAAATTGTTTTGTTTCAAATATATTATTTATTTTATCTATAAATTTTGAATAAAACAAAAACTAATTCAAGCATGGGACAGGCACGCTGGGGGAGCGAGAGGTGGCAATCAAGAGGATGGTGCGCCGCAGGTTTCGCGACAGCAGTGAGACGCAACTCTTCATCAACGAAACATCAGTGTTCTGGTGCGTTGACACCTCCGCGTAGATGGGAGTTGAGGTTTCCCCTCTCGCTCATCATCCATGTGGTGCGCAGTCAGCTGGATCATCCTAACATTCTCAAGTTCATCGGCGCGTCCGTTTCACCGCGCGGCGAGCACTGCATTGTGACAGGTAAGAAGTACTCACTCGAGTCTGATCGAATGGTCAAAGCATATGAATTCAAATGGCGTTGCTCTTGCTTCAGAGTTTATGGCAGGAGGATCTCTTCGCCGGCTGCTCGATGTTTCCCCGCACGTTCTCACAGAAACGAAGAGAAGAAAGATTGCACGGGACGTAGCAATGGGAATGGATTATCTCCATCATCACAAACCTAAGATTATACATCGGGTAGAGAATCCATTGGTTGCATACCTCAACTGCTCTAAAGCATGACTTCTCTTTTTCACTCTAGGACCTATCATCAAACAACATACTGCTTGATGCGAACTACACTATTGCAAAGGTTAGCGATTTCGGCCTCTCTCGGTATTTTATCTCACATCGCTTGCTGGTTCATGCAGATCCACTAATACTTTGCAGATTCATGGATGACTCAGGCCACAAGATGACTTGTGCGGTTGGTGCTCTGGCGTGGATGGTACGCAATTGTCTGTATTCAAAGCAGAAACCGTAAGACTGAGTTCAGCTCCAGGCTCCAGAGGTGTACATGGGACGAATCTACAGCGAGAAGGCTGACGTCTATAGCTATGCAATCTGTCTAGCAGGTAGATCACCCAACTCCTTATGGTTATGTGCAGTTGATTAACGATCCCGAACGCAGAGTTGATGACTGGTGAGGATCCTTACCAAGGCATGGAACCGCACCTTTATGCCTCCTATGCAATAACGAGTACACTCGCACCTGCTCGCAGGCTGAATTGGCTATCTTACCGTTACAACGTTTGTAGATTCTCTGCGACCACAGCTTCCTGATAGCTTAGATGACAAGTGGAAAGAAATCATCATGGGTAAGCTCACTTTCAATACTGTGCATTCTGCACAGGTGTAACTCATTCATCTGTCCAGCCTGTTGGCATCAAGATCCCGAGTTGCGACCGCACTTCGCCGAAGTAGTGGCCTATCTCGAAGCGTACCTGCCAGTGGATCCGCCAGATGGAGAACTCGTTAACAAGTCTGACCCTCCATTGCGCGAAGAAGAGTCATCGTGTGACTTAAGTGAAGGTTCTCAAGAAACGCACACGACAGAGAGCGCTGATGCGAACCACTCCTCTCGAAAAGAAAGAAGCCAAGAAGAAGAAGGCGCAGAGCACGAAGGGCACGTCTTCACACATTCTTGAAATATTTATTAAAATTCCATACCAGCTTTTGCAAATTCTTTAGATTTCAATGTTTGATTGGTAGCTCATCATCACAATAGGTAGCGAAACGTTTCCAAACATGTGACATCAGGCCCCTACCCATCCTCTTCATGTACCTTGAACTAGATGATGGACAAGTTTCGTGAGCTGGATGTGCTTCTGGCTCAGTTCGAGCGAGGGTCTTCCTCACCTCCACAGGTGTCAGTCACCCCGAGAGGCACATCTTCTGCCTCACTGTGGAGCTCATCCCCAGATCCCGCCGTGGAATCTCTGCGGAGTGCTTTCACCAGTCCTCGGTACCTTTCCAAGCAGAGGCTTCAGTAAACTCACTGTTGTGGCCGCTGCGCTTACATGAGTCCACCCAGATCTCGAGGAGTGTATAGGCACAGTGTAGCACTGAGTGCAGCGCACAACTTATCCCCTCGGGCGGCCCCTCCCAAGAGCCCAGTTATTTCACGCCAGGCCGGACGCCCACAGGGAGGCCAGTCATCGCCAACTGGCGGGGTGACGCAGCCGTCGCCCTTGATGCGTCGACGAAGCGACTGTGAACAGATCAAGAAGTTCATCTCACAGACCAGCAGCTTCCAATTGCCTCCACGGATGACGCGGGAGCCTCAACCAAGCAGGCCTTCGTACACACAAACGGAAGGACAATCAGAAAGTACGACACCCACATCATGAAGGCTGCTCAAAGGAGTGGGCTGATTGTCCCGGCAGTTATGCTACAGATGCTGGAGGATTTCCTGTTGTTGGTGCAGGACCAGATCAGGGTCATCAAGGATGACACTCCATCCTTCAAAACGCTACACACTTCCTTCCTGGATTCCCTAACCTTGCTCAAGGTAAGGTGCTCCGAGTGGAGTGTATATATGTATTCCTCATCACTGACAGACCTCCTTATACAGGTGGAAGTCGCTACAGCGAATGTGGAACCAAACAATGCATCTCTCCTTCAGGTTCCGGTGATCGTTGAGCGCATGACAGAGACGCTGCAGGCGTACCACCGGTTATTCAGGGTTGCGGTGCTCTCAACGTTACAAGGGTGCGCGCCATCATCTGATCAACATTCGTGAAGCAACCTTCAAACTCACTTTCACATGTGCGCCAGCTCGAAGGACGTGTATGTGCTGTTCTATCCGCCACAAGACTTCCTCTCCTTCCCCTTAGAGCGACTGTGGCGAACACCTGCATCCAACCTTCCATCCAACACATTCATGGTGCACACCTCTGTATCGTTGGCGGAGCAAGCCATCGAGCGATTAGCGAATGACCTTCAACAAGACATGCTCAACATCACTCACTTCAAGAAGGACGCCGAGCAAGTGGTGACAAACCTCAAGCAACTGCACACACACCTGATGCGCAATCCAGATGATCCGAAGAAGAAGGCCACTTCGCGTATGCGACGAACGCAGGCGACCGCGCTGGACTTGGTCGTAGTCACCTTCATTCGTTGTGCGCTTGAACTGCTACGGACCGATTGTCAGCTCCATACAGCAGCTTCTCCTCGAGACTTGAACACGATCCACATGCGACGGCAAAGCAACGCAGCCCGATTGAGCACAGTTTTGGGCTTACTACGCCAAGCGCTGCGCATTCAGGCGCTGTTTCATGCCATCACCATGGGCTGATGTACATCAACTGTAAATGGTACACCAAATGAATAGCTTAACAGCATCCATCACCTATGAATCGGAGTTGGTTTTGTAGTAGATCCCCGAGTTGAGATAAACCGTGAGGCCGTAACGCGGTATCTTCGGTACGCCGCGCACGCTATCGCCACCCGATGCGAACAAGGTGACGAGCTTGGGACATCGGTCAATCACACGCTGCAGTTCGGGAAGACGCAGCCACAGCATCCCCTGCACCCCACGAGCCTCCATAAGCGGGGAATCCGGCCGACACGGCCGCTGGAGGAGGTACCTCGAGTGATAGCTTTCGGAGGCTAAGGGCAGCGGCACCATCCAGGATGAGTTGTAGAGCGTCGGCAGTCACCCGCCGACAGTATGACAAATCGAGCTCTATCAGTGGAGATGATGCCACTACCGCCATCTGTCAAGTGTGATGCGC
This sequence comes from Acanthamoeba royreba, assembly GCA_000826365.1. Classification (NCBI taxonomy): domain Eukaryota; phylum Discosea; order Longamoebia; family Acanthamoebidae; genus Acanthamoeba; species Acanthamoeba royreba. Next base: position 164,552 of record CDEZ01022494.1, on the reverse strand, counting down.
GAGTCAGGCTCACGAGCATAAAAGAAGATGGAGATAAACTTACTGACTTGCTTGATACGGCACAGTTAGACAGTAGAAGTTTGATAAGGCGTGGGCAGTGCTGCGCCAATGCAATGATTCCATCATCGCCCACATTGGGACAGTTCAGAACTCGGATCTTCCAGATGAATTCCTCGTTACGAATGTCATCTTCGTAAGTGAGAAGACTGAAGCTGTACCTGTACAAGGGCAGGACTGGTGATTGCAACAGCAGATAAAGCGGCGTCGTCAAAGGCGTCGGTATCCGTAATGGTCAACTGTAATGCATAGTGAGATAAAATGAATGGATGGACACGTCTTAGGAGGATGCACAGAACCTTCTTGAGCCAGGGCAGTTGCAGCTTTGCAAATCCGACCGATGTCAAGCCGCCGCAAGCCCAAAATGAAAGAACTCGCAGCCTGTCATCGCTCATCGTAAGTACGCTATCAGTCGGCACTGGGTTGGACCCTGTTACCTGGTACACTGGGCTAGGCCGGGCAATGAAGCATCGCTAATGACGGCATTTCCCAAAGCAAGCTTCTTGATTTTAGGAATGTGCTCAGCGAGCGTTGAGAATGCTTTGTCATCAAGGCCGCCACACAACTTTCCGTTGTTGGTACCAATGAACAGCTTCTCCAGCAGTAAGTTGGCTTTTTTCACGTTGCAGAATAGTTGCTTGAGCGTTTCTTGCGTGAGTACATCGCCTGAGTTGAAAATACAGAGTTTCTTGAGTGAGTCGGATGCAATATTGCTTAGTGCATCCCGCAGGGAAGCTTCGGAATCAATCTTGCAGCCTTGAAAGTCGGCCACCTGTATGGAGATTGAAGTCAGGTACGCATGAGGAGAAATCCAGCTGTTTGTAGACCATACCTGCAGTTCTGGTGTTGCTGCCAAAACCTTGCCCAGAGCCGTAATGCTAATGCGGGTACAATAGGCAACATTGAGCTTGAGCAAATCACTACAATCCAGGCCACCTCAAGTCAGAGATGTAAATTTTGACGTTCATCAAGGTAACACTCACCGACACTTAAAGTTGACGAAGGCTGCGTCACTCACTCTGGAGCATTGTTTGATATTCAGCACCTGTAGAGAACCCAGATTGAGTAAAATGTATGGTCTCCAACAAAGGTGATGACATCCAAACCTTTAGTTGCGGGGCGTGCTCAAAGAGATGAGATATAGATTTATCGGTAATACGTGATACAAGCTTAAGACTCAATGACTGTAGCTGCTTGCAGTTGTTGACTAACGCAATCACACCCACATCCGTGACCTAAACGCGAGAAACGACACCAAGTGAACCATAGTCTTTTGAAAAGGCGGGGGAGCGGAGCGTACCTCCTTGCAGGAACGTAAATCAAGCGCCGACAACATATGACAGTGTTGCGCGATGGTGGTAATGCCGACATCTCCGACGCGATAGCATCTGAAGAGAGTGGGTCTCGGTTAGGTGCATTCACCCAAACTCCTTGCGATCAGTAAGCTCGTCCTACCCTACGAGCTTAAGCGTCTGCAATTGAGGGCAGGAAAGACCGATTGCCGCAAGCGTAGAATCCGTCACAGCTCTATCGAGGCGTGAAAGAATGAGTGTAGAGAGAAGTGGAATTTGTCCAACGATACTGCATAGGGCTTCTTCCGTGATCTGTGTGTTGAACAGAGATCAGTTGATTGATTTCAGGGCCGAGTCGATCAATAATAAACGGTCCGGTACCTGCCGACACAACGCCAGGTTCAAATACTGCAAGTTGGCGCAGTACCTTGTGGCAAAACAGGTGTTAGTTGGACATATCACGGCACCATCAGCAGGCATTGGGCAATACTTGGGAATTTGATCAAACGTATCGCGATCCGCGTTGCTCGAATCACGCAGGTCTAGGCGGTCCAGTCCATCACCCGAACGCGCCAACAGCTTGCCCAGCTTTGGACCAGTGACCTCTCTGCATAAGCGCGGAAACCATCGTCACCCATCCCATCCATCCATCAGTCCTCCATCCATCCATCCATCGTCGCCACCATCAAGGCCCTCCTCTTCCTTACCTGTGCTGTACCAGCGCTTGGATGATCCGCTGCACCACACCAACCATCGGTTCATTAATTTTTTCTTACAATTATGCAATTAAATTAACAATAAATTTTACTTAAATGTTTTATTTTTATTTCGTTCAATAAAAGACTAGGCAGTGAAAGAAAAAAGCTCAGACGTACGTCAATAACGTCGTCGGTGCAGGAGGAAAGGTCGAGCTGGGTAACGCGTTGCCGCACCAGGTCGAGGCATAAATCGGACAGCGGCTTCCCACCAATCACCACCGGCATGGTAGTGGCACTTGCAGTGGCACTACTGATGGTCCCTCTGCTGTCCCGTGGTTCCTCCATCATCAAACGTCTTCGTCTTTGCTTTAAATCGGAAACTTGCTACGTTTCGTGAAGCGAAATTGAATTAAAGAATTTCAAGTAGCTGATTGGAATTTAAATTATTTCTGTTTTGAAACGATTTGAAATTCCCAAATATTTTGTCCGCCCAGCGAGAAAGAGCTTGTTTGCTGGGATCACTGCGGAATAGGGGTCAGTGGGGCAAACTTGCTTTGAAGCACGCGGTAGCGATCCAGGAACGCATCCCAATCCACGTAGGTACCCTTTGTCATGAGTAAACGATCATCAGTTCGCGACATGGGTGCAATCATGCACACAATCGTGCACCAAAGAGGTCGTACCCGTAGATGCCGATTGCCGTTGGAGAACCGCGTGCGAGCGTGCAATATGCGGCGGTTATCAAATGAGACAAGATTCCCTTCCTCGGGTCGCAGCCACAGGTGAAGATCAGGCTCACGATTGATTATGTGCACAAGCTTACGATAGGCGGCGTAGAAAGTGTCCACTTTGTCGGCCTCGATATCCAGAGGTCCTGTGCAATGAAGAGAACGTTAGACTAGAAGCCGGCGTTGACGTGGTAAGCACTGATCTGACCTTCGAATGTTGGGGCATAGCGGAAGGCGTTGACCTCCTTCGTCTCCTTATCAAGCTCGATTATTGGTTGTCTGAAGCATAAAGCGAGAAGCGTGAGACGCCATCTATCATCGAGAGCAGAGTCTCACTCACCGCTGGACCAAGTGATGACCGGAACGCTGGTAGTGGAAAGTGACCGGGGTCTGAGTGAGGATACGGAAGGCCTCTTCGTCTCTTTCCTTCAGCACTTTAGCCACCTGCAGATCAGGTCCGGCTGAATAACAAAAGCAAAACTGTATTGGGAGTGAGAGAGACGAACCTGCAGTGTATCCAGAAAGATGTTGGCACCACCCTCCGCCTGATTGACCAGACAGTGGAGGAACTGATAGCCTGGCGGCACTTCGTAATACCTTGCAAGAAAACAATGTCAGTGAGCGTGGCTTCTTAACGATGAACAGGGCATATACATCAGGTCCATGTGCGGCGGGATCGGCAGCGAGGAGTAGGCAATGTTGGCAGCATTCTCCACACTCTTGACATCCCAGGTTGGACCGTAGATGGTGTCACTGCGAATTTTGCCATTGTACTGTCATGTGTGATACTGATAGAGGAAGAGTGAACTTCATCATACCGAATCTGGCCCATGCGCTGAGCCACCCGCGCGATTTCCTCTTCGTTGTGCGGGACCCCTTTGATCAAACAGAAGCCGAACTTCAACAGCTGTTGGAGCCATCGCCAGACAGCTGGTAAGGACAGAAGATCAGGCTCGTCCCAGAGCATCTGAAAATTTACGAAGGGAAGAGAAAACCTTCATCTTTTTCCATCAGTTCGGCGTAACTGATCTCAACTGCTACAGACTCAGAGAACAGAGTCGCTGGGGTCCAGGGAATGGCCCCTCTTCGCGCTTGCCTACGCTCTAGCCTATGAAGTGATAAAAAAGATGAGCAACTTTAACATTTAGAATGAGACCAGACGAAGGATTCGTACCTTGACTCGTTGTCATAAGCATAACGTCGCAGATAGTCCTGCGAAAACGGACTTGCGTGTCCGTCCTTCCAGCGCACTACCACTTCTCCGTTCTCCCTGCGTTTCGTGAAATGAACACCCGGAACCAAGAATCTTCCCTCATTCAACATCCTACTTACAGGGCAACATGGCGCGGCACCGGCTGAGGCGGCATGTCGAGCACGGAGATGAGTTTCTGACCGGAGCTGATGTCCATGCACTTGGGACACTGGCAGTTATGCCGCAACCACACGTAATGAAACTGCAAGATCCGCAATCAAGATTCTCTACATCAGAACGCAGCGTTCCTTCATCCGGACAGCATTCTCCATCCGTACCGGACTCTTACGGCCGTCAGTCCACTGTACCTCCACGCGACCATTCTCCTGAACATGTATAAGCATCAGGACAATCCCCACACCACGATCAGCCACCAGGAAAGGCCGGCACTCAGGGATGTTGGTCGCACCCAGGACAGAGCCGTGACTGATCGTTTCTCCGGGCCTGCTGCTGTTGCTGCTGCGGACGAGACCTGCTCGGAGAACGCCCGCGTACAGGTCCGCTTCGCACGCAACATCGTCGTCAGTGCGGAAGCTCCCGACCTGTTCACTGCAGAAAAAATATTAATTAAAAATATTAATTAAAATAATAATTAATAATAAAATACCGGCGGCGCTAATTTTTTAAAATATTTTATTTGTTTAATTGTACATTTTCATCATGTTATCAATAATATAAAAATTACAAGGAAAAGAAGTGGTGAAAGGGAATAAGATAAATCCCGTGCCGGAGGAAGAAAGCATTCGAAGGCTGAGATGAGGGACAACTGGCGACAGCGATGAAGAAGATCGTCGAACGGCGCGCAGAGCAGAATCGGCACCCGATAAGGCCGCCTGCGGGGCCACCCACTTACGGGTAGTGTGCTTCATCCTTGCTGTTTGTCGGTACAGAAAACAAGCCACAGGAGTATGTTTCGAAAAATGATTGGTCGGCCTCAAGGAAATTCAACTGAAAAAGATCGCTAAGTTCTGATAAGAATTACACTTTTTAAAGTCACTTGCTTATGAGAATTTGTTCCATAAATATTTATTTTTCATATATATATATATATATATATTATATCATATATATATATTATGTGTATTTTATATTAAGTTTATTGTATAGTATCACTTTTTATATATTTATTTATAAATAAATAGCAATTAAATGACAAAACTACAAAAGATAACTCAATATATTACATCTATTGTTTGTTTTTAATAAACAACATTTAATATTTTTGTTTTATTTTTTGGCAAATTCAAAACTATTTTCTTGATGCTGAAGCAGAGAAAAGGTATTGAAATTTAGGAAATGCGAATTTGTCAGAGAAACAAAGATGGAGTGGTGGGAACAGAGCAGCCCACAAGAGTGGCTGGGGCGGGTGGGCCACCGTGTGCGCGTGCACGTCAAGGCCAGCACTGCACCGATCGAGAGTTTCCTATTTTCCATTGATCCCGAACTACACCACCTCATGCTCATGCGCCCCGTGCCTAACGTACTTAAATTCATAATTGTTGATTTTAATTCTCTTGTATTATTATTTTCGAAAATAACAAAATTTAACTGTCAAGTATTGTGCTCAAATGCAGGGAGTGGAGCGGATGGTGGTATTCGCGCACGCCATCTCGTCGGTGGAAGGTACACCACTAGCGATATACGAATGCTTAGTCACAGCACTCAGTCATTGTTTGTTTGGCCAGTGAGCAGTGAGCGAGCGCCGATGTCTCTAGACGAGGATGATGTGGCTCAGCTCTTCGTCAAAGAAGCAGAAGAGGCAGAAAAGCCTACACGACCAATGTCGAGTGAGAGTCTTCAACACCGCAAGGCTGTGGTCTGCCAGCTTCTTAGCAAGGTGCGTTGTTGAAAACAAGTGACTTGGTGTTAAGGATGCTAATGTCTTTTATCCTTTTGGCTTGGCAAGGCCCTCATTCCGTTCCGCGAGGATGGCGGCACCATTGTTGTGATGGACGGAACGGCATCAATCGATCCGCCTTACAATGCCTCATCCTGTCGTTCTCGTAACGAAATCGTTCTGCAACGATTGCAGACTATCTTGGCCACTCTTGTGCCTGTATAGTACCTCGTCTACATTCTGTTTTCTCATTGGCTTTCCTCTTGTTTCCTCAATGCAGCGATCGATCTTACCCCTCCTTAGTGAAACCAGAATCCGCAACAGGATATTACACTGTACGATACGTTTGACAATTGAGTGACCAACAGAAAGGCCTGCGAATCGTGTGATCATGAAGAACCGTCTAACAGATCTGGCCTGGAAGCACACAGAGTACTCAGGTGCACACAGAAGTTGAGAGCGCAAAAGAAAACGAAAAGAAAAAATTTTCTTTTTGCTTTTTGTTTTAAATCTTGATCAAAGATGCAACGAAACCGGATGTCGAGGGACGATGAGGCGGCCATCAATGCGATGATGGAACGGATGCAGATGGAGGATATAATCACGCACTTCAACAGGCTCGCGGACAAGTGCTTCACCCAGTGCGTCGACGACTTCCAGTCCAATCAGCTGCGACAGAGCGAGGAAGCCTGCGTGCTCCGATGCGTCGAGAAGTTCAGTCAATTCAGCACTCGCTTCCAGCGCGTCTTTGTCGAACACCAAAGTTCGGCCAATGCCTCGGCTGCTAATCAACAGCCACGACGCTGACCCAAAAAATAAAAACAAATTACCAGCTTGTTAGCATTCTTCAAATATTTGTATTGGTATGTGATGTGCATATTTAAGGTGCCGCAATTAATATATAACTCCTATTGAACAACGCGAAAACGAAACAACATCAAGACTTCGATCTCTAGCATAAATCACATCATCATGGTACTTAATCGCACCACCAGTGAATGAGGGGGACAGAGATGTTGAAGCATGAGTTTATCCATGCAGGGTGAGCGTAATAAGACTGAGCAGCTGCAGGAGGCGTTCTTCTACTTTGACGAGGACCGAACAGGCACCATTCACCTGGTACCAGACAACCGCGGTCCTTTTTCTTCTTCCTCCTCATCCCATCTTCTTCTTCTTCCATCTAGGACAAACTGCGTGAGATCGTGCAGCGTTCCGGTGAGGCTATGGCCTACCAAGACGTACGTTCAGATTTGATGATGATTTTTTATTTTTGCAGACAGACATTTTCCGCAAATCAATCTTTGTGATTACCAATTGAGGAAGCACTGATAAAAGGATTCATTCGTGACTCTTCGTCCAACAGGTGGAGGAGTTCCTTGCCGAAGCGTCCAACTTTGCTGATGGCGCGGGCAACGTTGACTACAACGCCTTCGCTCAGCTCATGTATTCTGAGGATTAAGAAGTCCCATTTTTTCGTGTTTTTCAACATATATCTGTACTAAAGCGTCTAGATTGCTTGTACTTCCCCGGTCTTGCCCCTGATCTATCGTAAGACCAACCCAAGCAAGGAAGAGGGCCATAGGATAACGCGGGAAATTTCTTCTCTCCATGCGAAACAAGGGAGCGTGCCTCGAACGCAACGCGCAGAAGAAGGAGATGGTTCAACTTAATGGTACCACCTTCCAGTATCTCCGCCGTAGACACACTCAACGTATAGTACACTTGTTCGTGGCCAGGCTCTGACCTGCTTCCGTTCATTGCTTGAATTGTTTGCAGTAGTAGAAGAGTTTTCGTCACCATTCGTCTCACGTTTCCATCACCTCATGAGATCTTTGCCTCGCCAATTCTCGCTCTTGAATGCTAGTGAGGTGAACAGAAGGGATTATTAACAAATAAGTGCAACGAAAAGGGATGGGACAACATACGCCCAAGTGAAGTTGAAGCACTCAGCAAGAGCGTTGATACTGTAACCTGTCTTGTGTTCCAGCCGTTCGGGCCACAAGGGCTCGATACGAGCCTGTTTGCGGGCCACTGCCACACATACGGCAGCCAAAATTGATGGGCGGAAACGCAAAAACTGGTGGTCTGGATTCGAATTGAGTAGAAAACATGAGCTATCATGCGGCGCATAGTAGGCAAGTGCAACATGGGAGAACAAACCCAACACCATCAGGGTCATCACGGACTGAGCGGCAGCGGCCACCCAATCCTCAATATCCCCTGATCTTCCAAAGGAAAGTGGACCTCGGATGTTGTCGTCATAGTTCACACAGCCGATCTCGGATAAGAAAAAGTCCAAGATGCTGCGAGGGGTCGTGATCATCTGCACATGTGAAAGGGGCATAATCAGAACAAGCGCAGGTGCACGGTCGAGAGTGTACACGGTTTTTACCAAGTTCCAGTCAAGATTGTTGAGCACAACGCGTTCGCACGTTCGTATGAGATCCGAAGAGTACGTGTTGAGTGTACGATCGTTAAACTCAGTCACCGTGGGCACCTTGCTTGGAATCTCTTCCAGTTTGGCTGGGGAGAGCCGCAGATTAGTCCATTTGATTTGTGTAAATTGAGGAAGACGCTAACAAGATCGCAGTACCAGCGATTAGCATGCAGGACGTAGCAACGAGTTGGAGTTTGTTTCGCTCTATGGGTGTCATGGCGAGCATGCGATCGAGGAAGGCGATGGCGAGATGGGTGGTGGCACCATTGAAGCCAAAGTAATCGCCCACATCGAGCATCCAATCTACGAGCACCGGCCGTGTCTTGTGGTATTCAGGGCCTATCTCTACGCGAGCGGTCATCTCCTCCTTCCTCAAGACCTCTTGGTAGATGTCATCCGAGAGGGTCGACCAAGCACCCGTGCCGCCTCCAAGGTAGTCGAAGTAGGAGGTCGATGAATGACCGGATGTGTAGAACGAAGATGTCCTTGAGGATGAAGATGACACTGACGGCGTACCATAGCAATCGGCGGACTCCTCTCCCCAGCTGCTGAGGTTGATGCTCGAGTTGCTCTGCGAGAGAAGACTACTGCGATCGAGGAGTACATCGTTACCTGCTTCGCTGGGAGTCTCATCACCCGCCGCGAGATGATTGTCATATCGATCGTCGTCGTAGGGCGGGCCGCTCGAGATGGAACTCTCTCTGCAACTGAGGGACATGTGGAACGAAGCTGGCGACAGGGTTGTGGAAGAATCGCCGTCATCGATCGAGCGAAGATTGATGGACGATGACGCATGGAAGCTCGAATTGCTCTCATCTTCGCTTGGGAGAAACGAGAAGGAGGCGTCCATGCTCGCGTTGATGCCTGACGCCGCCAGCTGAGAGTCGTCATGTTGGAGATGATACGTGTAGGACGCAGAAGGGCGCACATCCGGCTCATCTTCGCAGCTGGGGGATGCTGCGAGAAAATGGGGAAGATGGTAGGAGGGCGAAGGGGAGCCCATAGAAGAAGAAGAAGAGAAGGAAGAAGAGGGACAGGATGAGGAGAGACTACTTGAGGATGGAACAGGAAGCTTGGTGGCTTGTTGTTGGTACGTGACAGCTGCGGCTTCGCCTGCGTCCTCGTAGGGGCTGACTCGCTTCCTCTTGCGCTGGTCCATCCTCTACACGTGACGTGACCTCGCTATCAGAGAAACTTCAATCGCGTAGAGCGAGAGAAAGGATCTCCTGTGCTCGTCGTAGTAGTTCTGTGTGTAGAGCCTGCTAAGACGCACGAGAGGGACGTACGCGCACGATTGACACCGCCCAGCGCCGCCGCGAGCACGAAGCAGCGTAGCCGCTTCCGGTCCACCAGCAATCACCGCTACCACCGGCCGCCGCGCTACGCGTAGGTGGGTGGGAGACGGTGACTGTGTGTGTGGCCGTGTGTGGTGTGTGTGGTGTTGAAGAGGAGGAGGAGAGAGGGCAAAGAGGGAGGAGCGTGCAGGAAGGTAAAGCGACAGGGTGACTCGAAACTTTTGCTTTTTGAGCACAACAGCGTCCCAAATTTTCGTCTCCGCGAGAGCAACACGAGCGCGAAAGGTGGGGTGGAAGGAATCAGCTGGCCCCCAAATGGTGATGTCTTCAGATATTGCCTGTAGCCCACACCCACCTGGCGGAGGTTCGAATAGCTCCGACATAGTCCGGTGTGGTTGGTTTCCAGCTGAAGGCAGGCACACAAGTGTGAGCTGGTTCCAAAGGGACAGCATGCGCTCCACTCACTGGCCAGACACCGCCGGCACGTGCGGAAAGGGAGCTGCTTGGTGTGTTGTGAAAGCTTGCTCCACGCCTATCCAGGCGATGCGTACCTATCGCCCCTTAACACTGACCACTTCGACCTCGTCGACCACGATGACTACGTCGGCCTGGATGCCTGGCACTAGCATCGTTGACCTGGGCGGGGTGGGCACGCTGTAAGGTGCCACTGGCAGTACTGTAAAGTTGTTCAGATTGGAGGCTCAGCCGTACTTGGTCGCTCCGGGGACATAGGCGAAGCCCGTCCAGTCATTCACGGGGTACACCTGGTCCAGAGTGTGTTGTCTAACCTGGGCGAACTGGTCCCTGGTAGGCGGAAAGCGAAAGTTAATCGGAGAGAGAAGCGTGTGTTGCAATATCGGAAAGCAACTCACAACTGATTGTATGACGGATCAGGCTGCGTGTCGTGGTGGAGCGGGTGTTGGCAGGTAGCTTGCGCTTTCCATGTGTCCGCGGCGAGACCGACGAGCGGGGGCAGCTGTCCCGCCCAATACCAACGCCTAACCCATCGGAGAGAAAAGAAAAAACAACGAAGACAGTTTAAGACCGCGGTCGTGGTGAAGAGTGGAGAAGGTACTAGCAATAGATACCTCCAATCGTTTGCGAACGACAGATCCCCGGACAGAAGGAACATGGTCTGAGGTGAGAGCTCGATGCTGGGGAAGTCCGTTGACCAACCGAAGTAGCCCTGTCTCGACCGAGAGGAGAGAGGTTGACTCAAGATGTCAACCCAAGATGTGATGAAGCGCGTAAGGTCAGGAGGGAGTGAAACCTGCGCATTGGCGGCCAGCTGTACTGGGTTGGTCCGCGTTAGGGAAAGCGAGGTCGTGTTCTGGCCGTTCATGATGTTGATCATGATAGACCCGACAAAGGCCTCACTGACCATTCTAAACGCTCGGTAGGGGACGGTGTAGTTATATCGTAGGCAGTGCTGGCCATTGCCGCGGGGCGAGTAACCCATACAACACAACACATAGCGCTGGGAGCCATCTGAAGTGGGTGGAGGCTGCGTGGTAGGATCGTAGCACGCGCCGGTCTGGGAACAGATATCAGGAAGGGAAGTGTAGAAGATCTATGATGGCTTCTTGATGTGTACCGTACTCACGTGACACTCATCGTCCTCAGTAAATCCCTCATAGGCGTTGAAGAGAGTGTCAAGGTAGGATAGCGTCACGCCTAGTGGGCATGTGGGTGAGTACTTAGGAAACGCATGCCCCGCTAAAGGGTGGTAGAACACCTAAAAATGGTGATGTTAAGGATACGCTCAGGTTGAGAGGCTGCGCCAGGAAGTAGATGGTGGAGTTCGTCCCAAGTGTAAACGCAGCTAACGAAGTGTTGTAGGTATAGGATCCCCTCTCTAATCTTATAGAGAGCTGTACTGAAGTCGAGCAGCTGAATGGAAGAGATGCTTAGTGAGGTTCATCTTTGAGAGTGATACCATGGGCAGTACCGATGCTGTAAGCAGATGGGCTGGTCCCAGGAGATGACTTGCAGCGTGGCCCTCACTTCTAGGACAAAAACGAGAGACAGCGTAAGCAAGTGAAACAGGCGCGTTGACCGGTTCTTATCGTTATTCTTTCCAGTGGTCATATCCTGCTTATTAGGTTGGGTTGAATAAGGTAGCGATGTTCCTCGCGCGTGAAGACTATGGTTCTGCCTGGGTGCGTTTCCATTGACGCACTTCACTTGTTGATCCATTCACGACTCAGACGGCGTGGACTTCATCATAAAGTGCAAGAGAGATCCAGGTGCTCACGTGCCTATATTGGTGGCCATGATCGAGACTGTCGTGTGATCTTAAAAAGGTATAGTGCTTCTCATACGAAGGGACACCCACTTAAGAGTGACCGATTCAAAATTCAAGAAATGTTGGATTTCAGAATGCGGTTTGATTTCCTATTGGCTGCGATCCTGATACTGTAATTGTAATAGATAAGTATTTTTTAACTGTTTTTAACAGTAGTTGCGATTTCCTCTTGGATTGTACGGGCGGGAGGACCGGATTTGAGAATTCAATTGCAATTGACAGCACAAAGGGATGGATGAGGGCAATTGTGTCGTCAAGATCCCTAGTTTCGCTACCAGACAGGATGAAGGCTCAAAAGACGCCTACACGGCACGAATTGCTTTTTCAAATTTAAATTAATTGTTAAGAGACTTTTGTTTTTTTGTTTATATTTATTTTAATAATTTATATTTGGAAATTTGTGGAGTGTGATTAGTGACTTCTTGTTCTGATGGACGATTTTCTTTTGACTTGTGTAGGCGTACCACATTGTGATTACAATCCAAGGAAAGGAGTGGACCTCTGACGTGCGCTACTCGACCTTTCGACTCCTGCATGACGCGGTACCTACATAGCAAACAAAAGAGAATATTTTTTCATTTTTCAAATCATATTATTAATGATTTTACAATTTATTATCTATTCTAATAATCATTTAAATTATTTTTTAATAAAAACATTTCCCGTATATGCAACACCTTCGTATTAAAAAAAAAACACCCAAACAGGTCAAGCGGCGCTTCCCATCGATAAGGTTGCCCAAGCTGCCGCCCAAGAAGCTGATGGGCAACGCCAGTGAGGAGTTCCTTGACCGGCGGCGGAACGAGCTTGAAGTGTACCTTCGCGAGCTGCTGTCTGTGCCGCTCATCCGCGCCAGCGAAGAGGTCTACCGTATCCTCGAACTCCCGTCGCGGATCGATCCCTCGGGAACACAGAGCCAGGCGGCATCATCTAGCACTGCACATTCGCTTCTTTCTCCACGCGAGGACACCACCAGGTTCTCTTGATTGGCCCTTTGCAGCTCTAGCATGACCTGACGTTATGTGTTGTGGCAGTGCCCCGTCAAGTGAACGCACCTCTGGCTCTAACGATTCGGCTGAGTCCAAGCGAGCGGTTGTCATCTATGAGTTCGCCGGAGATCACGAACGAAATCAACTGTCGTTAAAGATAGATGATGTCATCGTCATAATCAGGTGATCTGCGCTTCACTGCTTCCCCTTCTTCGTGCACTAGAGGCTCATAGATTGTGTACCAGTGATGACGATCCCGATGGGACAGGTTGGTGGTGGGGTGAAAAGGATGGTGTGCAGGGCTACTTCCCATCCGGGTACATTCGTATTGTTGAGAAGAACGAGCAGCAACACTCGCCTCCTACTCCGACTGTTGCGAAGGGCGAGCAAGAAAAGGAGGAACGGCCCGAGACTGAACCCGAAGCTGCACGGTACGTTACCGCGACTATGCATCCTTACTTCTGTAGCCATATGTTCCACTTCTCCTGCTTCTACAGACTATTTCGTTATCCTCACAGTATATATTACATCACATATTTATATATATTTACGAGAAGATATCTAAATATTTGATTAGCGTTTTCCGAGTCGGGCTTGTCCCCAATTTGTAAGTGTCCCTTTGGCCTACGTGACGGAACCATCTGCGTGTGCCCTGAGTTAGCCCACGATGGGCATCTAACTTTGAAATACCTTGGCCACATGTGCAGATCGGCGCGCTTTGGAGGGCTCGCTACAACTGGCCACCCACTGCCGCATCAAATCTTACGTCAGCAGCAAGAGCGACCAAAAATTGATGTATCGCATAAACGAGCACCACCACCCATACCAAACCGTGGTGGCAACGCTGCGGCATCTCCGTTAGGCGCTTCGGGTAGTCATGGCACTGCGGCATTTAACGCCACAACATTGGGTCCTACGGCTTCGACTGCCACAACCACTACGTCTATGTATGCCCATGGCTTTTCGTACATGATGCCAAACATGCCCGCTGGGGCTAGTTCGGGGGCCGCGACCCAGACTCCTGTAAAGGCTCATCTAGGCATGATTCTTCTTCCTCATAAGGTAGTGTATTTTAGCAACTTATGTTTCTCACTAATTGCAGGTGGCTCGACCAACACTACGCCGGCTGTTGCTGCTCGTCGCCCTCCACTCGGCGGGGTACATACATGTATTCTGATTATCTTTTCTCCCCCTCTCATATCTTGCACTTGACAGTCACAGGGAACCTTGCCCTCAATCTCCCAGGAACTGTCAACTCGCTTGGCGCGCAACAAAGAAGGTGACACATTTTCGCTAAAACAGGCTTGATACTAATGTAGATGCTGCCTATCAGGAGGAAGAAGAGAAGGAGGAGGAGGAGAAGGAGCAACAGCAGGGGGAGCAGGAACGGGAGGAGGGGATGTGCATAGAAGCCCTGTCTTGCCGCCTCGTTCGAGGGCTGGCGCCGCTCTGTTAGTATCCGGAAATCCTGATGGAACCGGACTTATATCACCGCGCATGCAAAGCAATGGTGAGTGGCACGCTTATGTCTTGTTGTCTTATTAGTACTTATGGTCAAACGGTTTCAGGAACGCCTCCTGCTGAAAGGAAAGACAAGCGAACCATGATCGCTAAAGAAATTCTCGCTACGGAACGCACTTATGTTGAAGGACTTAAATGGCTCATCGAAGAATACAAGCCAGTCTTAGTAAAGCTTGGAAGTGAGGGGCATGCCGCTGTCACCGACCTGGTCATCAAGAGAATATTCTCCAACGTTGAGGTATCCTAGATACACCCTATTTACGAACCCTTTACTTTATCAATGACACGATTGCCAGATCATAAGGAACTTGAATCAGACCCTGATGGGAGATCTCGAGCAGCGATTGGCAAACTGGGATGCTGATAAGACGCAGATTGGTGACCTTTTCTCTCGACTGGTACGACCATGGTACCTTCTTGCACCTCACGAGTCTGGTGAAATGACCACGTCCTATGACAGGCTCCCTATCTTAAAATGTACAAGGACTATGGAAACAACTTTGAGACTGCCTCAGAAACATGCCAGCAATTGCGAGAGCACCATGCAATCGCGGCAGCTCTTGATGTGCGTTGGCCCCAAGCTTCTAGTTGATTTTGTTCTTGTTGATTGCTCAAGTTTGCTATTCCTATACAACAGACCGTCAAGTCCAAGTGTCAATCGCTTACTCTCGAAGCACTGCTAATCACTCCTATTCAGCGGCTTCCTCGTTACAATCTTCTTATTGAGGTAACCTGTTGGGCCAAATGCGACGTCCTCAGATTTGATTCTCACATGATAACGTCATCATTACAGGATCTGCTTCGTAACACACCAGAAAATCATCCGGACCGCCAAAATCTTACAGATGCTCTTAAATCGACAAAAGAGATAGCAGACTACATCAATGAGTCGATACGGCAGGCTGAACAGTCAGCTAAGTTCCGCAATCTAGCCATACAGGGTGATCAGTTTAGGGTAAGGGAGAGCTTTACTCTTTCGTTTATTGTTGGTAGCTAAGCTTCGGAATGCCCAGCGTTTGCTCGAAGCCCACCGAACGTTGGTGATGGAGGGTAAGGTGACTCTAGCAGAACGAAAATCTAAGAGCCAGTGGATGATTTGCCTCTTCAACGACGTTATTGTTCCTGCCAAGCTACAGCGGTGCGTTAGCCTGTCCTCTCTCCCTCCCCCTTTCTCTCTCACCCTCCTCGCTCACTGACCGATACCATCAGTGCGGAGATTATTCCTCAACTGACTGTCCCTCTCAATCTTACGTGGCTTAATCCCGAAGTGAATGGTCCGTATCTAAATATGCACTCTGTCCGGTGGTCTCTAAACCGACAGTACACAATCAACAGGCGTAAAAGATCCTGCCTTTGAAATTGTCACGCCCGAGCGTACTTTCGTGTTTGTTGTGACAGCACAAGAAAGACAGAATTGGATTAGAGCGATAGGCGATGGGATCAACAATAACCTGCAGAACAAGGTACGCATCGGACCTTCAGCACAGCGATACATGTATTAACAGTGATAATTTTTACAGTCTGAGGGCGACCTCACAAAGAGGCAAGGGGCCTACTCGTACTCCACTGGAGGCGAGTACAGTGGACAGTGGCTTCTAGGAAAGGTGAGTGCAAGCTGCATAAATGGGCTGATGGGTGCATGCTTTGGTAACACTTGATTATTGCAGCGTCATGGGGTTGGACGGCTAGAGTATTTCAACGGGAATGTTTATGAAGGAACGTGGAAAGAGGATATGCGCCACGGCAAAGGCACTTTTACTTACTGCACCGGTGAAGTTTATCAAGGCGAATGGGTAACTGACAAGAAAGGTAGGCAGACGATCTTATCACTTTCTTAGAACTGTTGGATGACCTGTACGTCTCACGGTGATGCAGAGGGCCATGGAACGATACAATACAGCAACGGCACTACGTACTCTGGACAATGGAAGGACGGAATGCGTGATGGATCAGTACGTTTTGCATTCGTTAGTCGGAGCGTATGCCGTATCACACTTACCTTCTCTTTTGGTCAACACGTAGGGCACCATACAGTTTGCAAACGGTGATGTATTTGAGGGCAAGTTTATTGGCGACAAGGCAAATGGCAAAGGGCGGATTGAATATCGCCACGGCTACGTTTATGAAGGCTATTTGGAGGAGGACCGGGTACATCTATTCACGTTTCCTTCGCTTGCTTAACTTTCTCCTGACTATGTTCTGCCCACAGCGACACGGTCTTGGAACGCTCAAATCCACCGATGGCAAGAGATCGTACCAGGGTAACTGGGTTTACGGCCGCAAGGCACAGCTTCCCCATAGCCTCAGTATTTATTGGAAACTGAGGAGTAACCACTCATGCCTTGGGTGCAGGAGGGACAAGGCACAATGCAGTATGGTAACGGATGTCAATACGAAGGGAGCTGGCATGACGACAAGGTAACCCCTATGCACTATTCAATCCTTCTTTTGCAAGTTACTGATACCATGAACAAATGCCACCATCAGCGACATGGTAATGGTAAATATTTGGAAGAGGATGGCTCCGAATACGTGGGTGATTGGGTAAGGGACATGAAAGAGGGAAAAGGCACTTATGTGGCCAGTAACGGCGACGTATATGAGGGCTTTTGGCGAGAAGACAAGGTACCACTCAGTCGTGAAGCTAGCCTCGATAAGTTTCTTTCAGTTGAGGTTACTTCTTTCATCAGCGCAATGGCCACGGCGTTATGGTCACGAAAGAGGGCCACAAGTACGAAGGCGAGTGGGTGAACGGACGTAAGCAAGGCAAGGGTACCCTTGCATATTCGAATGGTGAGAAATATGAAGGAACTTGGCTCAATGATCGGGTAGATTCATCTTACACTCCATTGTTCTCTGTGATCATCTACTGTTTTAACCGCCTTCTCACGTACAGCCGCACGGCTATGGAATCTGGACTGCTGCTGATGGGAGCAAGTTTGATGGCAAGTGGACCAATGGAGCCCGAGACGGCAAGTGCTCAGTCATGCCACCCTCGAAAAATAAGGTCAGGGTAAACACTATTTTCATCCAATTAGCCTGACACTTTACCACCGATGCAGGATAACATCTTTCACGGTATATGCCGAGATAATGCTGTCACTGGCACGGGAGATAAGGTGTTCGAACTCGCCCCCTCCGCGCCTGATCTTAATTTACTTTAATCTCATCGTGGAAGGCAAGACGCATGGTCACAATCCTTTCTCTGTATTTTGTATACAATAATGGCTCTTTCCTCGTATTGGTGCTGACCGTATGGTGTGATGCTGCCGCCCCTAACCCAAACGAGGTCAAGCACAAAGAGTTCTCCGCTGAGAGTGTCAGACATCGTTTGGGACGAATGTATGGTCTTTTCTTTTTATTTTCTTTGATTTTCACTTAATTGCTGACGTCAGCAATACTGTTCTGTTTCAAGATCTTGCTGTGGCAGAAAACTGGCCACTGAGATAGGCGATAAAATGGCTTCGGTAGCACAGCTCCTCGATATGGGGTTCACCCAGGCGCAGGTGACCAAAGCCATTGCTGCGACCAACAACACCTCTACCGAAGCTGCCATGGAATGGTACGCGAACATCTATATCTGATCTCTCGATGCGCATCTATAGATCTATTTGTTAAAAAATAAATAAAACAATTCATCATTATAATTTTGAATTTCCATAAAAAGTTGAATATATTTTTTGATGTATTGACGTATGTAATATACTATTATAAAAAATAAGGATTTTCAACCATCCTGAGTCCGCGGATGAGGCTCCAGCTGCGGCCACGACGGGTGGCGGCGCAGGGCAGGGCGAACAGGCGCCGCAGGCGATGGCCGTCGACGCTGCGCCGCAAACGCCCACAGTGCACAACGCTATGTGGTACGTGCACTGATGTTGCTATTGAAGCCACCGGTGGACAAAGCCGGCTGCATGAGGCAGACAGGCCACGCTGACCTTAACTTCACTGTGACAGTGATCAATGCAAGGAACAAATTGTTGGCGTGCGGCACAAGTGCCAGGGATGTAAGGATTACGATCTCTGTGACGCCTGCTACGAGAAGCGTGTTATCATCCACGATCCTGGTAAGGACTGAAGTTGCAGCACTAGTGTGCACAGGTCTTGCCAGCGGTGTAGAGTCACCTCATGATCGTTCCTGTTTGCAGATCATGAGTTTGCTCACCACACTGAAGATATACCAATGCCAGAGAGGAAGCCATTGACACCCGAAGAGAAGGAGGCTGCTCTTAAGCGGTAAGTGCACCTGATTAATCAACATCCATACACGAAGCTGACTGGCTCCCAAGGCTAGAGGAAAAACGTAAAGAGATCCTTCTGAAGAAGCAAGAGGAAGAGAAGAAGGTAGGTCGCCCTTGATCTGAACTGAATCCAGCGGCATATGCTGCTGAGATTGATCTAACCATGGTTATTCAGGCCGAACGTGAACGTGAGATTAAAAGACGACAGATGGGAAAGGAAATCGTTGCAGCCAAGGAGAAGTGGAAGGAAGAGCAGATCAAGCGTGACCTAGCGCTACGAAAGAAGGAGAAAATGGTGTGTTGGGGGAAGTATCGTTCTGTTTGGCAAAGCGTGCTGATCTTCTTCTCGATATGCTCTAGGAAGAGGCTCAGGCTAAGAAGGAAATCAAAGAGCGGCTAGCAAGAGAAAAGGCAGCCAAGATGGCTGCCAGGCAGCCGCCTGTTGCTGCCTCCACGGTACCTGTCGCGCAACCAGCTGGTACACTCTTGGTTTCTTCAAGTCATATTCAAGCTCTGACTTGTTTCTGTTCTCCTCGAATGGTGTTTTAGCGGCTACTACAGCAAGCAGCACTAGTACAGCCACAGACGCCGCAGTTCAAGTTCGCTTCCCAGACGGCAAGACTGCACAGAATACCTTCCGGGCTGATGACACCTTGCGAGTTGTTTACGACTGGATTCGCACAACGAGGTTAGTTCCCCACGTGCGTTACAAAAGGAGATGCACCATGCTCACTAACTTGTAACTTGTCTAGGAGCGACATGCGGCACTTTGCGCTGAGCACGACCTTCCCGCGCAAGGACTACAGTGGTAGCGCGCTGGATTCGACCACGCTCAAGGCAGCAGGTATGCATGCTGTTTACCTCCGTCACCCTCCTGGAATGAATGTGGATGCACATCACCAACTGATGAATGCTCTCTTACCGCTTTCCAGACCTGGTCCCTCGAGGTGCGTTGATCGTGAAGAATCTGTGAGCAGCCACCGGTAGATCGGCTAGCAACAGGTGGCGCCGTACGGCATGTCACGTACCAGGTCGTCCATCACTGCTGCCATCACAATGGGCTTTTGGGCTTGCTCTAATAAAATTCGAAGAATTCATAAACAAAAGTACTGCACATAACAGAAATTTTATTTGGTACTCAGCTTGTTTGTCTGTGTATGTGCTTGTGCGTAAGGGAAGCGAGAGAGAGAGAGAGAAATGAATTCGGGACAGCAACTGTACACTCTATCGGACGAAGATGATCCACCGCCAGCACACGAGGACCAAGAAGATGACAAACAGGTGACACCCACCATCCAATTCCTTTTAAATTCTATTTAATTTACTTTACTTTAATCTCTCTTCCCTACTCTTGTATTCAAGAAAAGATGATTTTTTTGAAAATTCATTTTTTTTGGGCTTGTAGGGGCATCTGATTTCGAGGCTTGATGGTGATGATCTGGAGGAGGAGGAAGATCTTGAGGAGATCCACCTACACGGAGGGTACCACCACTCGACGACCTCTGCTACGCCGCAGCTGCTCTACCATCGCCACAGGTCGTCGTCCATCCCAAGAGGACCCATGAACGGCGGCGGCTACGCAGATCCTGACCAGATCGATGGGGACGAAGATGGAGGAGGACCGCACCATCACGGCGGACTCCAAGTTGGGGAGCATGAGCACCACCACGAGGTCGTCGTACTCACGGCCGACGGGGAGGCCTTCATTGCGCCTTCGTCGCCACGCAGGACCATCAGCGACCCGATCGTCCCGATCTCGCCGCGCCATCACTACAATTCTCATCATCACCAGCACCAGCACCATACGTGGGAAGCTGTGGGTGATCCGGCGGACCCGGAGGATGGGGAGGAGGGCTTGGAGATGAAGACACTGGAAAACAGCTCCAAACATATGGAGCTGCTGGAGGAGGGCAAGGCGAGTGATGACGAAACGGAGCAGTATACACACAACAACAACACAGGGCTGATGGAGGAGACCGATGCAAAGCTGGAACGAGAGGAAGAGAACAAGAAGGTGCATTCGGTGTTCGGACTGGTGGCGATGGTATTCTTCCTCGTGTGTGGCGGAGCCTACGGGACGGAGGATCTGGGAGGTTCCATTGCACCTCTCTACGCTCTCGCTGGCATCATCATCATCCCTTGGGCATGTTCATCTTTCTTCACCAGAGTCTTTGGTATCCTTGTGCTCATGGATTCTTTCGATCATCAGATATGGAGTCTACCCATGGCCATGATGACGGCGGAACTTGCGTCGGCGATGCCTTCGCATTCTGGCTTCATCTTGTGGGGTACCCAGGCTTGGGGACCGTTGGTTCCGTTCGTGGATGGTTGGATGTACGTGATCCTACGACTTAATTACCATCTCTGAAGCCTCGATTGTCAGCGTGTATCGCTGAACTTGATCTGATTGGTTGTTATTATCTGCAGAATGGTAGTGGTGGCTATCGTGGATCAGGCGCTCTATCCTCTCATCTTTGCTGACTACCTTCAGGTGGGTCTTCTTTGATTCGCACACAAAACAAATTAAACTGACATTGCACACCAATCATAGGAAGTGATCACGCTTAACGCCTGGCAGTCCTACCTCGTTAGCCTGGCCTACATCGGCTTTGCATGCTTTCTCAACGTATTGGGCGCCAAGATCATTGATAAGACATCTCAGATATTCTCCCTGTCTTCTCTTTTCCCTTTCGTCCTATTCGTCATCTTCGGCATCTTCTCTTCGCATTTCTCCCCATCCTCTCTCCTCGACACATCGACTCACAAGTCCAACATTGGTCTCTACCTTTCCGTTTTAATCTGGGCCACCTGTGGATACGAGTACAGCGGCTTTCTTGCTGGTTCGCATACTTGACTTCCCATTATGACCTTACTACTGACCCCCTCTTCTCTAGGTAGCGTAAAGAATCCGCAGCGCACATATCCTCTAGCTATGCTACTCTCAGTGGTACTGATGCTGGTAACCTACCTCTTTCCCATTGCCACCGCGATCGGGACCACTAAGGTAGCCTGCCGCGTATTTATCACGATCACACTCACATTACTAACACTGCAGTTTCTGCACAAAAGGATTGGTCTGTCGATATCGTGCAAGGGTCCTATCCAGTGATAGCGGAAAAACTAGGCCTCGGGTCTTGGATGTTGTATATGATGATTGCTGGGGGTCTAGTTAGTACGATGGGTACAGATTCCTACTGGCAGCTTTTGTCATGCAAAGGGTCTAACATTCACACCATGCAGGAACGTACAATGCCTACCTGCACACCTCGTCAACAGCCCTCCATTCACTGAGTAAGGACGGAATGGCACCTTCCATCTTTCAGCACACCTCGAAGAAGTTCGAGACACCCGTTCCGGCCATCCTCTTCTTCTCTTTCACTACATGTGTTCTGGTGCTGTTCGACTTTTCCTACCTGGTCGAGGTGGAATCCTTCCTCTACACCGTCCACGCCTTTCTCCTCTGTGCAACATTTATATATTTATCCTTCAAGCAACCGCAACTCAAGTTACCGGCGATTCTGCCCTTTGGTCGCGTGGGTACGTGCGCAGGCTCACTCACCTGAGTTGATCGCCACTGAACTCTTGCTGGCTTTGTAGGTGTCTTAATATGCGGCTTGCTACCATCGATCATACTGGTCACGTTGATCGGTTCGCTCTTCTACAGCGATTATCGCGTCCCCCTTGTGGGCATTTTCATCGTCGCTTGTGGGCCCCTGCTCTACTACGCTCAGATGAAGCTGCCTTCTCTTCACCACCTTTTGGCCGATCGCTGCTATTACCGCTACTTTGCCGTTCGCCAGGTGTGAGCTTCAAGGTGGCTCTGTACACATACCCCTTTCCCCACTGCGTGCCCGAATGGGTTTGTTACTGTTTTGGGCAAATGTGCATATCTTCACTCATCTTCTTCGTCTTGGGTGAGCTCGATGGCACTCTTTACAGCCGCTGAGAAGCTCAGTAATCGTAGCCGAAGAGCTTGGTCAGTGAAGCAGTGCGACCGCTACGAACTCGGACCAGCGTGAACGACGAGGCCTCCTTCGTGGCCTCCGTCAGCCATTGCCTGATCAGAGGAAGAAGACGCCAGGAGGATCGTGTCACCATCCACACAACACGCGCGAATGGACGGATAACGAGGAAGATGACACGTACCTCTGGTTGGTGATGTCCCAAGCCGGTCCATCGTACCAGATGTGCAAGTGGCCAGCAATGACGCCCCAGTACTTGTCTTGGTGTGCGGTACTCTGCAGCATCATCTTGAGGATCTGCATCTTCTCCTGAGAGCGACATAGGCGATTCAGCCGGGTACCGGTGGTCCATCAGCACACGGTGACGTCATACCCAGTACGGAAACGAGTAGATGACTTCAGGAATGTAGATGGGCATGGCGAAGGGATGGTGCTGGAGGAAGATGACAGTCCTGTTGTCGTCCTTCAACGCTTCAAGCCTGTGCACACGCGAGGAAGTAAGGAGGAGACATTCATTTCAAAAGGGTAGCGTGTCACGCACCTCTGCTGTAGCCAGGGGAATGTGCCACCAGGAAAGTTCTGAAGAGCAGCACCAGGCCAGCCTCCCTTGTAGCCCAGCTCGCGCACTGCATGCGCCCTGGTGATGACTGATCAATATACAACGCTGCTGCAGTCAGCTCTGCGGGAATAACTCCTATGCAAACCTGCTGATCCAGTCCAAACCGTAAAACACAAAGTTCTTGTACTGCAGTTCCCAGTTCTAGCACAGTGTCATCAACATCATATCATTAGGATAGTACGAAGCCAGAGGAGTCTGAGGGAGAACCTGGAACCAGGATGTGATATTGTGGTCGGGGTTAAAGGAAGGCTTGGTGTTGTAGGCAAAGTGCGCAGAAGGAATGCGTGGATTGTTGAGTACATCACTAAACGTCTCAGCGAACTTGAAGTCGCCTGTGAGTGCGTTAGAATCATCAAGTTGATTCAATGTTGATTCATCTTCCTCGTACCAGTCGGGTACGGTTCTTCGTAGGTAGAATTGTAACTCCAGATGTCGTGATTGCCTGTTTGCAGAATAACATTTAGTGGAAATCAAGTCGATCAACAGGTATCCTTACCCATGATGGGGATGTAGGGAACGTTGAGTTTCGAAAGGAGAGCCTTTGCTTTTGCCCATTGTTCGGGCATTGCTGAGTTGGTGATGTCACCTGTGTATTTGGTCCAATTCGTCAGAATCTGATCATCTAGTTGGTAGTTGATGGTCACGATACCAGTGATGAATACCATCTTGACATTCTCTTCACGGGTAAGGTTGTTGATCTTCTCCACTGCCACTTGATTGAGCCAAGGAGCCTGCTCAGATTCCACGAGTTCATTGATTCTGGAGTTTGTGTGCTGGGATTGCAGACGGTACCCTGTCACTCTCCTGACCGATGTGCATGTCTGAAGTGATGATGAAGGCCCATTCTTCCTCATCTTCCTTGGCATCTAACGAACGCGCCGACGAAGAAGCTTCCTTTCGTCCTTTCCTGTGCTCACCTGCTCTCAACGGAACCATCCTTTAGATTCTTCAACTGGACAATCATTGATTGAATTGAAAGGAGCTACGTTACCACTGTCGGTATGCTTCAGCTCTGCGTTGCAGTAGCGAAGGATGGTGCAAGCCAGATGCGGTTGTTGCCTCTTCACCACGATTTGATAGTACTCAAGCGCGTTCTTGTCCACCTGTTCAACCTTGTCTATCAGCAATTTCTCTTTCTTTTCCCTAAACTAAATTTAATGTATCACTTTTTAAAAATAATAAATGTAAAAATAATATATATATTTATATTAGTGTCAGGAAAAGGAAAAGGTACGATAAATTGGCAGAAGCCGACGAGCCAGGGGTCGGTAGGGAAGAAGTCGACACAGAGGTCGTCCATTTCGCGGTGGAACTCCGTCTCCCCCATCGACATGTTCATCTTCACGATGGGGACGATGGCCTCAATGAGCATCTCGCACACCTCACACTCCCATGTGGGCGACGGTTGCCCACTCTCTCCATCTTGAGTGTCGGCATCTACAACGACTTCATCTTTGGCAGTCAAGTGGTGGGCGAACTCGAGTTCAAGGCGACGGAGGCCTTCTTGCTTTGTTTTTAACTCCGAACAGGACGATAAGGCCACCGGCAAGAGGAGCAGAAGGAAGGTCACCGTGAGCAGGGTCAGGCAAGTGCGTTCCATCATGCTTCTTGTCTTGACCGCCAGTGTGTGGCGAACCTCAATACCAACACCGCAACGACCACCAATCGGAGCTAAAATGACTACCACCGCTACACGCAGCGTATCTTGGCTATGCGTGCGTTTTGAAGGTGACGAGAAGGCCCCAGTGGTCCGAGATGAAGAGGGCGTCTGGGATGATGGGAACCTTGCCCACGATCTCGATTTTCTTGGCACGCCAGCCTACCTTTGTCTTGAGAGCCACGCGGTCTGTCACGCCCATCGAGGTGTTAGCAGGGAACGAGGATTCAACCTGAAAACCTGAACATAAGGAGACAACCTAGCCGTGCCCCAAAGTTGGGACTCGTTGTGCTCAGAGCGTGATGATTGACCCGAGCATCGAAGGTGATACCGGGGTCCTTTGGGTGCAACTCCTTCCACACGTCTACGTAACCGTTGTTAACAAAGACTTCCTGTTTGGGGCGATTAGTGTCAACGAATTCGCTCCATGCGCGTGATGGTGCGGATCCGTACCTCCTCCCTCCTGAATAAAAAGTTAAAGTCACCCGCAATGATGGATGTGTCGTTCTGGTTCATCTTTGAGTCCTGGAACGAGAACTGCTCGATGCGCGCCTTCCAATCGTTGGCTTCGCTCTTCAAGTGCACGGAGGAGAGGGCGAAAGTCTGGTCCTTCCCTATAGTAAAGAAAGAGCAACGTTTCATTCAGATGAAAGATACATACACATGTTTCCAATGTTAGTTTCAATGTACCTTTGGCTCGGTCGGAGTGAAATCGCCATGTTCCCATCGTCACCTTCCTGCCCGAGTAAGGCATATCAACAGAGCTCAGAGAGTCGAATGGAAGCTTAGACATGATCAGCGTTTTATAGGTTGAGTGTTGTCCCTCAAGTCCACTCATGTAGTAGTTCTCTCTGTCAAGTTGTGCTGAGTACCTGCGAGTAGCATCATCAAGACTTCAAGCCCAACCTGATGAATGGATGGCCTTGTAGTTCTTGCATGTGCTTCGGTGTAACCTCTTGCAGTGCTACAATGTCTACCTTCTTCTTCATGATCAAGGCTACCAGTGCATCAATTCTACGATTGCACCAAAGTAATAACGCCTCAGTTCGTTCGCACTGAGGCGTCATCAGGGGTGCTGATCATTGTGGCGTACCGCTTGTCCATGTTGTTCTCATAAATCCACACGTTGAAGGTCAGCATGCGCAGCCTCGATGGCAACGAGCATGCGTGATGGTCCTCTTCCTGCACGCTCATCACAATGAAATTAGCTTCAAATACAATAAAAATTCACTTTTTTCATCATCAGGGATAAATTGTTCAAATAATTGAAGTCTGATTTCGCAAAATCACCTCGGATGCTGGCGTTGCCGAGGAAGTCATGACAGACTCCCACTGGCCACTGGTCAGGTTGAACCGAAGAGGCGAGAGCGTGAGGACGCGCAAGCGGGACAGGTCAACCACGGCATCACCACGCAGCTCCTTGAGAAGGGAGGGTGGCTCCTTGGGCTTCTCCACTTTCCTCAGCCTCGCCTTGCTCAGTTCTGCAGCGTTCATGTTCTCAAGCTTGCTCGTTCGTAGAAGTGTTGATGGTGTGACGATCAGGGATACGTGAAGGATGGTTTTCGCTTTCGAATGGTACGAGGTGTCTGTTTACGGAAGTTTCACCAGCGAAAAGATGAGACAAAACAAATTTGTGGAAACCATTTGACATTTTCGAAACCATTACAAAATTATCGAAATAATTTCATTTTTTCAAAACCATTACAGAACATTCGAAACAAATTTTGAGAGATGAGCAAAAGGCCACTGCGGCTTCCAGTGGTGTTGGGGTCGTCTTCGAAGTGGCGACGGGCTGTGGTGGAACAGAGCTTGGGTTTGACCGTGGCCCGCGTCCTCAGCCCTGACATTGACGAGAAGGCCCTACGCCACCCGGACCCCGCCCAGCTCGTCCTCCTACTCGCCCACGCCAAAGCCGATGCTCTCACACCCCAAGTACCTTTTTTAAAATGCCAAAAAATAATACCAAAAATGAAAAGGCTTTTATGAATTTTATTTTATTTTTATTATTTTTTTTACTTTCAATAAGTAACTTGACTAATTTGTGTACAGCTCACAGGTACTGAGGCCTCGCTGGTAATCACGTCTGATCAGGTGATTGTCTCGGGCGGTCAAGTGCGAGAGAAGCCCGAGAACGAGGCACAAGCGCGCGAGTTCCTTCGGAGCTACGCTCATCAGCCTGCCGAGGCGATCGTTGGTGTTGCTGTAACGAATACAAAGACCGGTACGGGATCCCTCTCAAGGTGCTTCGGCGAATGTACGCAAGCTGATAGATCAGACCTTAGGCAAACGAGTGAGTGGTGTGGCCAAGGCCGTGCAACACTTTAAATCGATCCCGGAGGAGGTCATAGATGAACTCATCCGACAAGGCGACGTGCTCTGGTGCGCTGGCGGCTTTGCCATAGGTATAGAGCCATTAAGCTTACTCAAGTGCTACCATAGAGAGCAGTGCTCACTTTCACTGTAAAATGATGCAGAGCACATGGAAGATTATCTCGGGCAGCTAGAGGGAGAAAGGGAGACCATTATTGGTCTTCCAAAAACCTTGACGATGGATCTGCTTCTGCAAGCTGATCAGGACTAACCGTCTGTGTTCTCCAGTCGCCGTAAACAAGAACGATCTATTGTGCAGTGCCGTCCACATTCGCATCAGCACCAGTCGTACTTGTGTTTGTGGAAATCTGGTCTCGAAGGAAGTCACGCCATGCTCGCAAGAAGGCCTGGTGCTCCTCTGTTGCTGCGGCCAGACCCGCCACGTCCCGCGCTTGTCGGGCCACTGACTCTTGCACGGCGGCCACTTGCCCTGCCACCTACAACAGAACATATGGAGTCATCCACACGTACTAGTGAGCTCCTACCTCGATGGACACAATACCTTTGTCCATAAAGAACACTGTAACTACGTACCACTGACAAGTATTCTTGCAGCTGCTTCTCCTCGCTCATCCTGCTTTGGGGGTAAGCCAAAGGAAATTAATTTCTCTTTTTTTCTCTCCAGCATTTTGTTGTTTTGTATTTCAAAATTTCAAATTGTTTCACTTGCGAGCAAATTGTGAGATATAGCATCTTGTGATGGCTGGGCACGCTGATGATGGTGCTGACTTGGTGCCGTTCATGGTGACGGCCCGGCTTCTCTCAGGCCGTGTGCATGAGGTCGACCTGGCACCCTCCGGCGGTGCACATACTCCCGTCATTGAGGCCAAGACCCTCATCGGCCAGCGCGAGGGCATCCCTGCCGCGCACCTGCACCTCATCTTTGCCGGCAAGAAGCTGGTTGATACCCTCACCCTCGCACACTACGGCATCAGGCACGGTGCCGTGCTACATGTAGTGCTGCACCTCTCCATCGACCCTTTCTTCCCTCTTGCCCTGCTCACGCCTGCTACCGAGGAAGCGCTGCCTGGCCGTACATGGACCGAACACCACGCCGGTTTGTTCCCTCATTTTTTAAATTAATTGATGATTTTGTAATCATTTCCAAATTACAAAATAATTACAAAATAGAACAATTCTAATTTGAAATATTAATTGCTGATTCATGCATTATGGAATTGTTTGTGAATGTAGCCGCGCCAAAGCATATATGGAGGGAAATCATGGGGATCCACACAAAGAGCCGTGAGGAGGGTGTTCCCATCCACGTGTGGCGGGTGAGCAAGAACTTCACCTGGATGGAACTCGTAATCGAAGGCCCTACGAGCACCTTCTATCATGGTACAATGGGCCTGGACGGCTGATGATCACGCTTGATGGACGGCGACTGATGGTCCTGTTATGCAGGAGGTGAGTTCCTCCTACGCGTTACTTTCGGTGATTACCCATTTCGTCCATTCAAGCTACGGATGCTGACTCCGATCTATAATCCCACGGTTGGGCCAGCCGGCATCGTTGCTGTCCTTGGCTATGATGCGTACCATGATGCCTTCATCATTATCATCGATGATCCGCCCGACGAGCTGTTGTCGGTGAACTCAAACTTTCTTCTTTAGATTGCGCAGTTGGGTGCCAACGCCAATCTACACGATTCTAAAGAAGTTCGTGGCGCAGCTGGCAGTCTTTCAGTTTGCGCCTATGGATTCTCACATACTGAGGCAAGAGATTGTACAGGTAGAGTGATTGCCCCTTCTTCATGTTATACTGCCTGCTTACGTAGTTTATCTGGCGCAGTTAGATTATCTTCTGAAAGAGTGGGAGAGCCAAGGCGAACAACGAACGCGAGAGAAAGCACAATTGTGGACTTGGCATTACGCCACCCCGCAGGGGCGTACATACCACCGAGCAGGTGGCCGTCTGCAGCGCCTATCCCAACTAGCCAGTCTGATGGCTGTCGATACACAAGTACACCTCCTGCTTATTCTTCTGCTGAATCATGTATCAATCAATGTGCGCTGGCAGGTGCGGGAAGAGGTCCACACGACCTTGTTGGTGGCACATCGAACCTCAGCCTCCGCAGGCGGGGAGACTGGATTGCTTGGTCTCCTGCCACGAGAGCTGTTGTACATAATTCTACTTTGTGTAGGAAATCAGCGATGGCCTCCACCGCAGCCGGCGCCCCGGTGGGAGGTTGTCAACGAAGGAGACGATGCTCTTCCCGTCGATTGGCGACAACAACTTGGGGCCTGATGATGATCATGCTGCACATCTTTTGTGAATACAGACTCTTGATGCATAGTAGCTCATCCTATAAACATTGCCATTCATTACTCAATCACGCTCAGAGGAGAAGGAGCGAAGAGTATGCTGAATGAAGATTCATCTTCATAGCTCCTCCTTGGTGAGTGTGGGCGTCACAGTCTCCTCCTCGTCCGTGGGCCACTGGCAGCCCTTCCACTGGCGCTCGAAATCGGCCTCGTTCCAGTAGTCCTGCCACCTCTTGATGAGGTAGTCTTCATCGTAGTCGATGACGGAGATGCCCTGCCAGGTCATGCGGCACGAAACGTCCTTGGTAATGAGCAGGATCGTGCGCGGGAAGGCGACCGAGAAGCCCGAGATGGTGACGGGCCCAGACACGAAGGACTCCACCTGGTCGAAACTGGCGAAGAGACGCTGCTGCTCGCAGTAGTTGTAGATCGGCCGCTGACCCTTAATCACCCTCGCTGCACATGTTTCCAATCATCAGTGTACAAGGTTTCATAAAATAGATAAAACATTTTTAGATGCTAAAACGTATATAATAATAAAATATATCACTGAAAAATAAAAATAAATCAAATCGAAAAAGGACAACTGGGCGACAAATAGGAACTAAAACTTAAGAAGAACGAAGGAGACGAAAAGGGAGAGGGTAAAACGGGGAGACAGTACGGACAGAACGAGACTGGGGCTCGGGGGCTGACTTGTTGCGAGCGCCGGCAGGCGAGGACCACACGCCGTCCTCGATGAAGAGATCGACAAAGCGGCGGCAGTTGATGGGTTTGCCACTCAGGCCACGCTCCCACTCGCGCAGCGCCGCTCGCACATTTTCCTCATGCGAGAGGGCCGGGTCACGTGCTGCGTTCGCGACGGTGGCGGTCGACAGCAGTAGTGCCACCAGTGCGGGGAGGACGAGCAGCAACGCACCACTGGCGAAGTGGAAGATCTTGAGGGATGTGATGGCAGTCGAAACCATGTCTGCGATAGAGGCAACTGAAGATGAGATTTCTTTTGATGGTGAGGTGTGCTTACCTGCTGGTGATTCAGGCTGACGTCAGCTAATGACTCCGAAATTTCGAGGAAAGAATGTTTGGAATGAGACATGCTTAAGATATCTTGAAATCTTCACATTCCTTTCTGACAATGCATTTTCGGCCGCGTTTAGCGGGAAACAAGGTCTGGTCATGTCACAGTAGCACAAGGGCCGCAAGCTTTCACTGGCCTTTCAGTCCCGATTGTGGGGTACTTTCTTTTCGAACAGAAGACATGCCTCCTTTGCCTGCCCACAGGTTCCCTGCTCTTGTTCGTGTGGCCGGTGCCGCGCTCATCCCTTATGGTACGAATCTGATGGTGACAATTCATTGATGATCGGCAGCACTGATGCAGGTAATCGCGATGTTTCTCAGTGTCGAGGGCCTACCGCAGATACCCTCGAACCACGCTGGTAGCGGGGCTCGCTGGCACAGCCTGCATGGTGACTGCTGCCTATAGATGGGGCTCCTCCATGCCCTCTTCGGCGCGACGGCCTATGACGCATGCCGAACCTGCTTCGCCGATGCACACTCGACATCGCGACAGCGGAAACAATGCGACGACTCGCACTGATATGAAAGGTCTACCGCCCGTGTAGCCAGTCGGCTTCAGTTTCCGTCTATCCTCTTGCTCCAATGAGTTTCGTGAAGTGATCTCAATTGATAACTGGATTCTCTCGCATTGAGAAGAGCTAACACTGCAGAGATAAGGTCTTCTTGCTGTTGACCATCATGAATTTGATGGTCACCATGTGGCATCGTCGATCGGTTTGTACAAAACATAACAGCTTCACTCACTTGGCCTGCTGCTGCAAATCGACCAGGCTTCGCTCCCGAGTAGGACGGCGCTTCGCAGGTCGATTGGAGGTCTGCTTTCCACCAACACCTCGACGCTTGCCTCCCGCTGACTCCTCTGCCGTTCGTCGGAAGTCATCAGCGTAATTCTTCCGCGCCTTCCCCGATTGCAGCTGCTTCAGCAGGAGTTCTCGCTGATGCTGAAGATGCTGCTGGCGTCGCCGCAGCACGGCGTCGTCAGCTTCTGCATGTCCTTCGCTCACGTCCGCCGGTGATGAGCGGAGCAGTAGCTGCAAGCTCAGTAAAGGCAGATGTTGTTGATTATGTTCCTCGTGTCCGATCCGGACAAGGGCGTCGCCCATAAGCGGAGCGTGAAGGTCATGGAGAATTGGCGCAGCTGCCCCAGAGCGCGAAGAGAACGGTGGAGTCGCAAGAGGAAGCTGCGCAGCGTTCCACCAGCCAGTGTGATCCAGGTAGCCCTGAGGCGGCGTCGCTCCAAAGTGCGAAGCTGACGGAGAAGCAGAAAAGAACGAAGACGACGACGCCGGAAAGAACGAAAGCGAAGCTACAGGCTGAGGCAAGGCTTGTGTCCGGTCAGATAGCGCTGGGAAAGCTGCTACCGAAGGCAGAGTAACGTTCGTAGTGTTGTTACTTTTTGTCTCCGAGCCACCGGTGGTGGGAGCTTTTCCCGATCTCCTGATTTGCGTACGGCGCCGGTTGAGGGGAACAAATCCACCACCCCTCTGCAACAAGTCAGGCGGGGGTTGTGTCTCTTCTTGGTACCCGTCAGCGTGGGTGTGCTCGTGCTTGCCGGGCGCCCAGAACGACGACTGCCATCGCGTACCCGGAACCGACCCCGCCTGTGTAGGTTCGTCTGGTTGAGGCTCGTCGTCGAGTGTGGGTGTCTTCTCCAGGTTAAGGATGAACTCGAGAGCGAGCTTCTTTTTTTTATGACGAGGTCCCTCCTCTTCCCACTCCGGTTCTTCAGGAGCTGATGAAGGTGGGGGAGATGATGACGATGAGGGTGATGATGGTGATAGTGGTGAGGAGGACGATGAACGACAAGACGAGAGCGCCTCGGAGATGTCGCGCACGTTGAGCTGACCCAGGGCGAGTCGATAGAGCGGAGGGAGAAGGGCGACTGGGTCAGGCGTCTCGCAACCCTTCAGGGCCTTCCCTTCTGTGGTCTCTTCTTCCACCGCCTTCCGTCGCCTTGAGGAGTGTCTCCGATCGCCATCAGCCAAACTCAGGAGTAGCGCAGCCGCTTGTCTGGTCGAGCCCGCCATTCTTTACTATTCTCTTTCTCTCTGCCAGGTGAAGGTTTTGTGTGTGTCGCTGTGTGTCCGTGTGGTGTATGGTTTGTGCGTGTGTGTGCGGTTGCTCCGCTCGCTCGAGGTTGGGAACAAGTTTAGGTTGACACTTAGGTTGGAAGAGGAATCCATCCTCGTGAACCACGGGCGGAACTATGAAACAGGATCACTCGAGTGGCAATGACTTTTTCCACATTTCCTGTGACTTTTGCCTAAAGTCCCAATAAACTGATCCCATTCGTTACCATTATTAACAAGGATAAATATTTCACTTCTCTATTTATTTATTTCAATATATACTTAGGAGCATTTTAGGGATTAGTTGTTTATTAATCTTTAGAACATTTGCAACAAATAAGAAAAGCAGAGTGCGATAATTATTTCATTTTCTGATAATACAGAAATGATAATTACATCCTCTTTCCTTCCGTTTCTTGTCCAAGAGGCAGAAGACAAGGAGACTGGTAACTCACGCTCACTCGTACCACTTGAGGGCGCCCGCAACGACAAAGCGGCTGGGGAGAGGTCCCGGACACGGGGCGAGCACTGTCAGCTTCTTCTTCTCAAAGTTTATGTCCGTACTGCGGGCATAAGGGTTGAAGAGGTTGATCAAGCGAAAGGGACGAAGGGACAAACGTAAATAGGAGACGTACACGTAGAGGAAACCAGCGAGGTTGGCCTCTAGGAGACCCTCTGGCGTCTTGGCGTGAGATACTCCGAGGATAGAGTGCATCAGGTCTTGTGTCGGCTGCACTTCGACGAGTTTGGTGGGCGTGATCGTACGCTCGGCGCCGATGGGCAGAGCAGAAGAAGGAGCACGCGGACCTGTGAAGAGGGGAGTCAGCTTTCTCTTTACCATCTCAGATGAAAGACGATTGTGTGTTGAGTATACCTCCACCGATTCGATAGATGGTCAAGTCAGCAAAGTCGATGAGAGTAGAGTGAGGGCTCATGTCGCCATTGGGGCCGTAGAAGTACTCTCGCATCTTATCCACGCGAGTCTACAGTATGGGATGAAAGATCCAATAAGATCGCCACCTATATGAGATGTCTGGTGGTCCGCACCTGTCTTCGGTAATTGGTATCTCTGGTAACCACTCCACCCGACTTGTGTAACTTGATCACCTCTGCTCCTCTCACGTTGCTTAGGCGAGTCTTCAATGAAGTCAAGATACTAAGGCGAAGGGTAGAACGTACGCACTCTTCTGTCCAAAACTCGAGAAAGATCTTGCTGAAGATCTGAGTACAGTCGTTCGTTGTCAAGCACTAGAACGATGTTCGTCCTACTAATGTCGATGGCATGGCGGATGAGGTCGTAGCCCACTCCATCAATCCAGCCACATGTGTTGATAATCAATCCACCCACCGATGCTGTCACGAAACCACATTAAGCATCAAGACAAGCTTACATCACCTAGAACTAGTACAGGCCAGTTTTCCACTTACCTTCCTTGTTTAGTTCCAGGCGACGGTTAATGTCTCGAAGAAGGTTGTTACACTGTAGTTTGTATAAATCGGGGTTGGTGCCAGGGGTGACATCCCCGTACCAATAGACAAGAGGGGCTGCAAAATCATATCCCTCCTGCACCCAGACTCGGGCAGTCAGTCAGGTCACTCAAGAGAATTTAGAGAGCCAGCAGTACGGTGATGTCAACTGGCTTATCTATGGGGAGAGCCGCAAGCATGCCAGGAACAGATATACCCTGGCGCCACCCGCTCGGTCAGGAGAATGAAGAATGGCATCTACATTCCCATGCGGCTGCTACCGTACCTGACCAACATCAACATCCACAACTGTAGGACTACGGCCTAATCTTGCAGCGTAGGAGGCCAGGAGACGAGCAAGGGACGATTTGCCCGTGTCTGTTGGTCCAACGATCATAACCTGGTAACCTCGTCATCATAAGTTTATGTGCATGTGCAAGTCGCCACGAAACAGAATAATACCCTTGGCCCCTGCTTATCTGACCGATCAGCTGCATCGCGCAGCTCCTCCAGAAGCCCATGAATGTTCATGTAGGAGAGCATCGGCGTGTCCTTCCCCACATAAGCATGGCACTGTCCTGTGACTTACCAAGAGTGAAGGACAGAACACCAACATGCGTAACAGTTATGTGTTGATTGAATCCCACAGGTCAGCACTAACAACATTCACACTCAATCCTATCAACATCATCAACACCATCAGCAGCATCATCAGCACGTCATCATGGAGAGGAAGGAAGAAGAAGGATATCTCGATGGTGCAGCCATGCCAGGTGAACAGAGCGAACTTGCATCGGGTGAACGTGTACGAGCGCTCCTTCCCCAGCTCCGTGCCGAATATCTCTCCTGTGCCCTCTGTCATCTGTAAAAAAAAGATTTTGTCACATTTTTGAAATCAATAATGGTCTGTAACAATAGATTAAAATGAATGAATTATTTATAAAATAAAATCTGGTTTTGGAATTTGTAAAATCTTGTAGCGGTACTTTAAGAGAGATTTTGACATCTTTGTCGACTTCGATGCGCAGCTCTTCCTCACGCCCAAGTGTCCACTTCCGCACTTGCGCCTCCGGCTGCTGTGCTCCACCAGCTCCTCCTGTCCCTGCCAGCATGATCCTTCTCTTTGATTTGCTTTTCTCAACTTTTTCCCAAATCAAAATTCTTTACGAAACGTACTTAATTTTACGATAAAGATTTCGTAAATTGTTTCAACTTTTCAAGTTATCTCATCTTGAATGGAACGACACCCAAATGCAAAACAATTCCAAAATAAAGAGGAAAAGAAGGGGACATTGTAAGGAGGGATGGTGTTGCTCCCAACATGGGGCTTCAAGATGTTCAGAACGCTGTGCTTCTTCTTCACACTGCTTCTACTCATTCTGAGTGTGGTCGTGCTGTACTATGAAGGTACGCTGCGCTGGTTCCTATCTCGACGTTCAGGTTTGACACGACTCTTCATCCCTTCTTCGATGGCAGAGTTGTCACAGATGACCAACTGTTCCTCACCATCACCGAGGCAAGAGCACTCCGAAGAATGCCGTGCGCCATGCAGCCCTCACGTTTACTGGCATCCCGCTCAGGCAGGAACTCTGGCTCCTTGGCCGTCACCACCTCCTTCCTACACAGTGGATCCCTGGCCATCGCCGCGTCCCATCATCGACTGGTGTGGCTCTCTTGGACGCTTCTCCAATGAGGTATGCCCTTGCCCTGATGCTTGAGCTGCTGACCCAGCACTTGCTGACCATTCATGCCTTCCTTCAGATCATATCCATGTTCAAGATGACCTGGTATGCAGGCACGCTTGACTTCACCATAGCCTTGTCTCCCATCGGTGGTGTACCTGCCTTGGAACTGTTTGATCCTGCAGGATTCGCAGCCTACTTTGCCAAGACAGGTGAGCCATTGTAGGGCTGCGTTTATAGTCATTCGTGCTCATGTGCATGCAGGGAAGGGAGGATTCATGGTGTCCAACACGTGCACCTTGGTCCGTTATGTCTTTTGCCCAGGCATGAACTCGAACGGATTCCAGGAACTTCCGAGCAACATTCCCACTGGGTGCGATCACACCCAAAGCAATTGCACCTTCGGTGCTGACCCAGGCGCCAACATCCGGACCATCCAGTTCCATCATCCCCGCTTCGATAACACCTCGAACTGGCGGGAGATGATCGCCTCGCGCTTGCAGGAGAACAATAACTTGGTGCCCTTCTCCATGTACGGATCGTTCTGCGCAGCGGTGCCATGGGACGAGTTTCCGGTCATTCCCTACCATCCAGCAGTGCTCAAGGAGGCTCAGGAGCTGCTGGACTCACTTCCTGAGGTCAGGTTGTTCCCAGCGACTGCGCCGACTCAGACCAGGAACATCACGTTGTGCGCTCACGTGCGGCGCGGGGACCTTGGCGGGAAGATTGGTCCGGCAGAGCGCCAGATCCACTTCATCCGCAGGGTGGCGCTCGATAACGACGTCAACAAGATTGTCATCATGCACGACTCTTGGTACCTGGAAGAGGAAGAGATGAAGAAGGTGCTTCCAGAGGAAGGCGTGAAGTGGGGATGCAGTGGAGAGAGGTGGGAGCTGTGCAATCGGAGTCCAACGCACAGGATAGCAGTGGAGCAAGCAGCTTGCTCGCTGGCCGACTACTTTGTTGGAAGTCCCTTCTCCACATTCACTGGTACTCCTGCCCCTTCCTTCTCTTTTCTTTTTCGACTATTGCCCTCACACTCAACAACGGGCTTCTGGATTCTACTAGGGATGATTGCAGCGCAACGAGATCGAGTGCAAGGCAAACACCCATCGACAAGCTTACTGGCCGTATCCGACATGGATGACGACAACCGACACCGGTGGCTCACAATCAACGTTTTCCATGGCTTCTGTGTCTAAGAACGCTTCGGAAGATGAATCCCCTTCATTTCAAAGGCGCAAGAAAGAGTGAATGGGAGTATACGATACTCTCCAAGGGACAGTGAATTTAAACCAGAGATCAAAAGGAAGAGAAACAAGTACAGTGGTTGCTGGCAGTAGGGAGTTGAGATGGTCGATGGTGAACAGTGCAACTTGCGGATCACTAGTCGTTAGTGGTTTCAATGACCATGCATCAATTTAAATTACCTATCTGGACGAGAAATTTCAGAAATTCTCTCTTCAACCAATCATTTCTCATCGGAGAAATGTATTGTCGACAAACTCACTAGCCGAGCTTCATCTTTATTCCACAAGATGAAGCTCGCCGACGGACGTTTCCTCGTCATCTTCTTGTTCTTCGCCCTTTTTTCCTCTTCCTTCTTCATCTCCCTTTCTCATGGTACCAAAATCTCAGATAAACTAATTTATTTTATTTGTATTTTTATTCATAGACGATGATTTATTACAAAAATGTATCCTCTTTTGCAGGGGCCAAGCTGTGGTTTTGTCACCTGCCGGACATCGAGTTGAAGAAATCAGATGTGGGCGACGGCGGTCTGGCCTCTGCGGTGGACCGGCACCTTCGTTCGGCGACGGCCTACGTTGATCCCCGAAGTGTTCAGTGGTCCTGGTACGTCGCTTTCGCTTTCTCTCTTTTCGTTCTTTCGTTTTCGTTTTCGTTCTTGCACTCAACACTTTAATTTGAAACACTACAAATTTCATTTAAGAAATAAAAAATAAATTAATGATACTGAAAATAATATTCAATAATTTAATATTTTTTAAGGATAGAAAAAGCTAACTGATGTTCTTTTCTTTCACACAGTATCGATGGGCGTTCGCAACAGGCACAGCTTAGCACGCCGGGTGGTGATTCGGGCGAGTTCATCGTCGCTCTGGCGGTCTATGAACGCGAGATGCAGAAGATCAATCCTTCGGCAGCCCTTGACAAGGACACCGTACAATCACTGCTCTTCAACTACCTGGGCAACGTGAATCGTGCGCGCCGCTGGTACCTGCATTCGGACATGGTACGGCAGATTGTCGTGATTCTTTCTTGAACTTGGCGGCATTGTTAGTGCTCATCTGAGATGCGTCTATCTGGGTTTCTTCATGTTGATGATGTAGGCAACGTTAGCGAAGATCCAGACCGCTTTGAATGATCCTAACTTCGACCCGACAGCAGTTCCTGCGGAGCAGCAGGAGCAGGCGCTCAACCTACTCATGCAGCCGGAGTATGTGGGATGTCCGCACTTGAGACTTATGATGCTTCAGCCTGAGTACCAGGTGCAGGTTTCGAGCAGCACGGAGTTGTGCAATGTGATACTGATATGTTTGGATTCTTGGGCGATCGATCAGGTACGCAAAGAGATTGTCCAGTGGTACTTGGCGGCCTTCTATGAGTTCATGTGGAATCACGAAGTTGGTTCCAAGTTCAATCACATCACCGACTTGGAGGAGCTAGATGGCTCACATAGTGAGGGCGCTGTCGTTTATCTTTATCCTGATTACAGCCGCGTCGCAATGACCTTTTCGGACGTAGGCTCGCCTCTTGCTACGCCATTTCCACGGAGAATCGTTTCGCTCACCCGTTCACTTGACAGTGCATGGGCAAGGCGCCGCTGATAGCACCCATGACCACCAAGGACTCGATGTTCATCTACCATGAAGGTTTCGTCAACGCTGGCATTCGTGATGACATAGCTGGCTTCCTTGCTGAGCAGATCGGTATCTCGCCAGAAGTTATCATAGAGCAGGTAACGGGATCCGCTGCAGTGATCATGTACTGCCATATCCTCACAATGGTTGATGTATCGTCGCTCAGGTCAATACGCTCGTGAAGCAGCACATGAAGCTCACGACTTCGCAAGTCGGGACTGCCAAGTACACTTACGAGGCCACCCTCCTCATCGACGACCCCGACGCGTGGGAGCCACCGAGTGTAGATAACGAGACCGCCATGGTGATCACCACGTTCATCCTGCTGGTCCTCTTTGGCGGTGCTCTGGGTGCTGCCATCTTCTTTGGCATCCGCCAACGCCGCCGTGCCCCCGAGTTTCTCGGCGTGTAATACCTAACAATGAAAGGGTCATGAATGAGGTAGAAGCTCACGTTGCCAGCCAGCCGAGTATGGATGGGCTCAACCTCCTGTGTGAGAGGGACACACGCCAAGGCTCCGGCGACAAGCGCAAGGATGGTCCCGCTGGCCAGGTCGTGGTCTACAGCAGTGAAATGATTAAAGAACTTGACGTCCACCACAAGTGCTATGCTGGAGATGCCGCCAGCACTACGACTTGCAGCCACACCCTGCCCCCTCGGCTCTCAGCACAAGAGGGCTGGGCTTGCTTTCCATCTGGTCCTCGCTTCTGAACTCAGTTTCTATTCAGAGTGTCTCCTATTTGCCTCTCAGTGTATTCACTTCCCCACATACCTTGCTGTTCATGTACACCAAGGTATCTGAGTTTAGACTGTGTAAACAGTTCCCTGACTGGTACGCGAAGAACAAACACCGACTATTAAGTATCTGATTACGGAAAACCCAAACCAATCTCAGAAGTGATAGCAATCATGACATGTACTTTTTAATAAAGGAAAGATTCACAAAAGAAGAGTGGTAATGTGCAGTGGAAAGCCATAAAAAAGTTCTGTTTACTCTAGTTCTCCAATCTAATTCAACCAATCAGATGTCTTGAGAAATTAATTTTTATTTCTTAGAGACGAAATGAAGTTAATCGGCCATTCTTCCACCAATAGTCATGTTGTTCTTTTCTTTTTCCTTCTGTATTGTTGTTGCTCCCTTCCAGGCTGCTTGCACTTGGCTGCACCTTTCTCCTTTCCGAGAGGCCCGCAAAGCGATGGATATGGAACCGACTGGGAACAGCGACAGCATACTGGAAGGACAGCAACGACAGGTGGAGGAGCATGATGAAGTGGTCGTGGTCGTACTGCCGTTGGTGCCGAAGGAAGTGGTGGTGGAGTTAATCATGCCACACGCATTTGACACCATGCGAGAGGCACTCAACGTGATGCTCGTCTGTCGAGAGGCTCACCACGCAGCAACGACAAAACGTGCCTTCTGGGAACCGTTCCTGTGGCGTCGACTTCACATGACAGTCATTCCCTGGCTCCAAGTGGCCTACCACAAGTATTCTGAGCCACTGGTCGACCTTCTTCGCAAGTACCCTCACCTTCCTTTTTTTTATGTCCGATTGTGTTTTGTAGCTGGCCTAAACTGATGGCCGCGCCGATTTGCTTGACGATGGTCATGACTAAACGTGGATGGTCTCTGCTTGTGACAATGGTGAATGGACAGGAAGTACGTGATGTGGCCATGGAGTGTGGAAGACGACAGCACATACGGAGGAGGAGGCGTGATGGCTGTCGTGCGTTCCAAGTTCTTTGTCGCTCAACAGGTGCCCGACCTGTGGGGCCATCTCCATCCGGCCTGCTGCAAAGACTGTTGGGACATTCAGGCCGCACCGTGGTAATTGCACTCCTTCACTGTGCGCTGCTGCTTGATCAGATGCCGTGCTTCAACTTGTGAATGCAGGTGGCGGTGCACGGAATGTCCAAAGGAGTACCTTCTCTGCCTTGCATGCAAAGCAAGTAAAGACGGCTATGAAAGCGAGTACGACGAGAGTGATGATGATGATGACAACAGTGATGATGGAGATAGCAATGACAGCGACGGTGAGGGAGGTAATGCAGAGGGAATAGACGATGAAGGAACCGCGCAAGTTACCTCAACCGAAGGAGAAGGAGAAGAGCACGCAAGCCAAGTGGTGATCGAAGAAGTAGTGTCAGACTCGGGTCCAAACCACAAACGCCAAGAAGGAGAAGATGCACAAGAAGAGGTTTCCAAGCAAGCGGAACAGAATCCGAACGAAGGAGATCGTGTCGCGGAATCGAAAGAGAATGAAGGTGAGGACGAGAGTGATGATGAGGAAGAGGACACGCACATGAAAGAGCACAAGATGCAGTTGGTGGTGGAGAACCCGTCATGTCCGATATGCGAAACAAGTGTGCACGGTTCATGGTTTGTTCTTCTCTTCCATGTTCGTCTCCCTCTCTGATCATCCACATCATCAGGTGGTCCTGTTCAGAATGCATCATGCGGAGAAGATCGCTAGTGATTGTTTGCCATGCGTGTCATGCAGAAGGTGAATCCTGTTACAACAGGTAACCATCACTACCAAGAACTCAACTTCACTTCGTTCTCCATTCTTGCGTAACATGCTTGTTGCCCCTCATAGTGAGAAGCACACGCTGGAGGAATGGAGGGAAGGAGAGCAATTCATCGATCGGTGGACTGTCGAGGAACCTCATCCAGAGCTGAGCTTCAACGAGGCCTGGAATGAACGACGCGTGGCGGGAGAGTACTCTGGTCTCTTTCTTCTCAAGCTCTACGCACCTCGCTTCACCAACTATGCCTGGTACCGTCTGAGCTTAGCACTTGATTACAAGACAACTAAAAAGAGAAGGCATGCACTGATGAACTGACGTTGACCATGCACAATGTACAATTCACACAAAAGCTACGTGTGCTTCTTTGGAGACAGGCCAAGTCTCACAGAAGGATGGATCGTCAATGGAGGCATTCGATACGGCATCAAGTACACCGGGTGGAAGCACGAGAGGAGCGTATTCCAAGGGTATGCGTGTTCACCTCTTTGTTTTCCCTCCTTCTCTCCAACCAAACTCAGAGGGATCGATTTCACAACATCTGCACATGCACAGCAAGTTTGAAGATACCACAGACGGATTCCCTGATGGTCCAGGTCGAAAAGAATGGCTCTCTGGCTTAGTCTTCAAGGGCGAGATCCGCATGCATTACCTTGAAGGAGATCAGGTACTGGCCCTCTACCTCTGTTTGTCTTTCAACAACGTTGCCTTGATGGCCCATCTTCGTGTCGGTGGTCGGCGTGCAGTGCGCATTGGAGATGATCGATGGAGTCAAGTTTGAAGGAAACCTGAAGCAATATGGACGCATGTTCAAGACCAAAGGATCAGGCACTCTCACTTGGCCTGATGGTCATCAGCGCCAGGTCAACAACCTCGTCACCGTTCGTTCTTTGTTGAAGTGAGTAACTAGTCTTATCCTGTGCGTGTGTTCATCTATCCAGTGTTGGGCAGAGATGGGCCATGGCCGACACATGGATGGGGTTCACTTGTGGACTGAGGACAGTTCAGGTCATGTTCAACAGCGGTTCAAGGTTTCCATGCAGCACGGCCTCCTTGATTGCGTTGATGAATATGAGGAAACTGACTATGAGGCTGATGATGGCGAAGACGAGAAAGAGAAGAAAGAAGAGAATGACAAGGAGGACAAGAAGAGCAAGGCTCAAATAGACGGACCTGAAGTAAAGGATGGAACTGCATATGTGGCTCAGCTCATGGATCAATGAAAACAGTTGGGGTAATAAAACAGACATTTTATTTCAAAATTAATTTGATAAAAGTTGAACTGCATGTGGGGTCTATTAATAATCTTGTTTATCACTTTTTTATACACTTAATATTTCACTTAATATATAATATTATTAACATTATTATCATAAAAAGAAAACAATTTTAAAAAGCATAATCTACTATAATAACTAAAAAAGCTTTATAAGTAAGATAAATTTTGCACTGCAGATAGACAGCAAGGTGAAGCACCTTTATTACATTGGTGTGGATGGTGGTGGTACTAATACTTCAGTATGGGGCGTTTCTTTGCCAGTTATTCTGGAAGTGGCTTAAGTTGTGATCTCAATTCTAAAGTTTCAGCTCCAACTGAAACAGTGTCTGCAAGAACAAAGCCAATCATAACCTTCAATAATGCAATACACATTCTTGAAGCTGCCAGTGTATCAGGAGAGCAAGGCATGAGTGGAGTTTATCATCTGGTGGACAAAGAGCAGGTATTGCAAAACAGGTTCATACCATTTGTCTCCTAATGAATATGTGTTAAGTTATCAATTAGGTCAATGCTTCTTCATCTTCATCCTGCTTACAGTGTACAGCAATGATGCTAATGGCCAGTACAGCAATGATATCTCTTGGCTGCTCTCCTGCTTGGCTGATGGAAAGGCTTGCCCAGAGGGTTGTGCAGGCATACAATCTCCTAATGAAGGATGGCCTTGTCCAGGAATGTAAAAGATCCTAAGAAATGGTGGAATTCTCCCAAACCAGAGAAAATCTCCTAAGATAAAGGCTTAGAAGATTTTGGCCACACCTATGGCCAGATAAAACCTGACACTGTGGCACAAACAGCTTTTCCGTTTTTACCAGTATGAAGTGCAGCATGAAGGCCTTTTTGCAAATTTTCTAACTTGACTTGCCCAAACCTTTTGCACATGAAATTGGCAAAAGGTCCATTCATGAAAGGAACTCTACACTGCCAACCCATGCCAGTTCTTGCTTCATGAACACACCAACTGCAATGGTGGTTATATCTCAGTTCTTCTTCAACAAGGCCAGCAAAGATGTAAATTCTTCTAAGAAATTGCAGAAATCTCCTAAAGTGGAGGAAATCTAACAACAAAAACTAACACAAAACCAGACAATAAGCAGGTACATATGGCAGGAACAAATGGCACAAAAACAAACAAACAGTGGGAAACAAGGAAGGATGAGTTAGATAATCCATGAAGAGGATTCAAGGAAGGTGAT
Source organism: Acanthamoeba royreba (assembly GCA_000826365.1). NCBI lineage: Eukaryota > Discosea > Longamoebia > Acanthamoebidae > Acanthamoeba > Acanthamoeba royreba. Next base: position 120,853 of record CDEZ01022494.1, on the reverse strand, counting down.
GTAGAAGTTGCCTGGGTTTGGTCCTTGATGGCCAGGCCATAGAGGGATGAAGAAGAAGGAGGCTAATTCAGGACGGAATGTCCTATAGGGTTATCAGCACATGAGGGACATGAACAAAGGCTTCACTTGCTACTTGTCTGGGTTGCTTCAGTGAGGCGTGTTCTGTTGTAGCAGGGCCTCACCTGTGTTGTTAAATTGAATAAAAGAGTCATGGATGAGGTAGAAGCTCACATTGGCCAGCTGAGCACAAATGGCTTTCATGTCCTCCTGAGTGAGAGAGGACACTTGCCAAGGCTCCTGAGGCCAGTGCATATATGTGAATGTCTCTTTATTTTTCTCAACCCTATTCTCCTCTGGCCTAGCAATGGTGAAGTATTCAATGAACTTGATGTCAACTGTAACTGTTTCAATTCCAGGATATTGGCATGAGAGGTACATGCATTGCTACATTGACAATTCTTATATTAGTTTTGGATCTTTACCTCTATAAAAATTTCTTAAAATCACATTTTTAACATTCACTTCACATTCTTGTTCAAATGAGATTTACTTGTGAAGTGAGAATAAATCAAACCACTTTCAAGAGCAGTTCTTTAGCAGTCTTTAAATTACACTACAGACCAAGATGGCATTTTTGGGAATATAAATTGATTTCTTAGAAAGTATTTCAAAATATCTGTGGTAATACCTGTTATCAGAGTGTGTGAAACACTTTGTGCTTAACTTCTTATTTATTTTGTTTTGGGAATAATAAATAAAAGGTTAAATCTATTCTCAGTTCTTTTTCTTCCCTACTGTCTCTGCTGCATTATCATCATGCAGACTTGCTGTGTGTTCTGCTGAGCATGTTGTAAGTAGAATATCTAGAGTCACAATCTTGATGATCTTTTTAATGATGCCAAGCAGACAGCTAATGCTTCACTGTGAGGCCTCACTAAGTTTCCAACAAATGGCTGTAAGTTCTTCAAGGAGGAGGCAGTGGCCATATGACTACTGTGAGAGACCTACAAGACCAACAAGGCGGTTGTTATCTATGCAGCCATGGCAGGCATTAGTGCACATCTTAAGGCATACAACAAGTTCAGTGTGGTTATCTACACTTCACTCTTTGCAATTTGAGGGCTGCTTAAGAAGAAGATGTGGAACATCTGCTGCAAGGGGATCATGGACAAGGGCTTCAAGACATGGCAGGCACTTCAGACAGGTGGCATTAGCAACAGTGACCACAAGATGACCAATCAAGGCCATGCAGTTTGCAGCAGCAGCTAACATGACCAAGATAGCCCATACACAACAAGATCAACAAGGCCAAAACACATCCTACTCTTGCCACCAGCATACTCAATCTCAAGCCAGCCACAAGCCATTCAACCATAAGCACAATTGACTTCAAGGATGGTTTTTACCAAGGTCAATCCAGCCCACCATCACCTGCTAGCCTTCAAGTGAAAACGAACCAAGTATGCCTTTTAGGTCCTGCCATTCTGTCTGAATGTCTCTCCATGGGCCTTTGAGAGTGCTGGACTATTTGAAGCAAATAGGCTGGAGGATCAACCAGAACAAGTCATCTGGTGCCAGCCCAGAACCAGGAGTTCCTTGGCTTGATCCTTGACACAACAGGTGTGCCCACCTTCCATGTACCCACCAGCAAGATATGGGCAATATGGTGGGACATAGATCACCTTTTATGCACCCAAGCTGAAGATAGCCAAGTACCAGTCTGGCAACTAGCAGCAGTGGCAGGACTGTGCACCTCTCTCACAAGGGCAGTCCTGCCAGCACCTCTCCTCCTTCACAACATGTTTCATATCATTGCCAGCAGGTCCTCCTGGACCAGCCAGGTGTCACTATCCATGGAGGCCACAACTGACCTTCTGGAATGAAGGGATGGCCTATACCTCTGAGACAGCAATGTGGCCTAAAGAGACCAACTAACACACTGATCAACACTAACATGTCCCTTTCTGAGTGACTACATTATGCAGGACCCTTATATTGGCAGGCTGGTGGTGCTCTTCAAACTGCCACATCAACAAGGTTGAGGTTTGAGCCATATGAAATGCCTGCAAGACCTTTAACAAGCAGCTAATAACATTACCACCATCATCTATCTAAACAAGATAGGTGGCTGCCCTACCCACCTTAATCAGATAATGGGAAAGATCTTGTCATGAGCAAAGTAGAGACATTCTGGCACCTGTGCAGTACCAAAAGCCTACTGACCTCATCTTCAACATCACCACTGGTGATGACAGCTTTCATCACAGTATCAATATTGGATCAATCAAAAAAACTCTGAAACAGGGCCTTAAACCTGTCCTCAGACATTCAGTCCTTTTCTTTCCTTTCCTGCTATCTCTAGCTGTGAAGACAGTGGGTGTGTGCTGGCAGAAAGTGATAGTACCTATTACTAGAATGTGTGAAACACTTTCTAAGGCTTCCCATCCTCCATACACAACTCCATCTCCGTAGGCGTTTGGCAAACTCTGAGATGTTTTGAAACACTTTGATTTCGCACAGGGCAACCAAAAGTTGACAAGAATTCTGAAGTGAAATAAGAAGAAGTTAAGCACAGAGTGTTCCTTCTCTCTGTTAACTGGGCTTTCTTCTTTTTCTCTTCATCTCTTTTTTTTCTTACCGCAATTCCGGTGTCTCCCTCCCCCACCGACAGCAGTCTTCCCACGGGATATGGAGGCCACTCCGAACACCAAAGCGCTACAGGAGCATTGTCATGATGAAGAGATGGTGATGGTGGCACTGCCGTTGGTGCCAAAGGAAGTGGTGATGGAGTTAATCATGCCACACGCATTTGACACCATGCGAGAGGCACTCAACGTGATGCTCGTCTGTCGAGAGGCTCACCACGCAGCAACGACAAAACGTGCCTTCTGGGAACCGTTCCTGTGGCGTCGACTTCACATGACAGTCATTCCCTGGCTCCAAGTGGCCTACCACAAGTATTCTGAGCCACTGGTTGACCTTCTTCGCAAGTACCTCACCTCCGCCAGTTCCCCGGGCCTTTTTATGTCCGATTTGTGATTTGTTTGTTGATGGACTGCAACTGCATTGATGGTGGCGGGTCTTTGCTGATCACAACGATGAATGGACAGGAAGTACGTGATGTGGCCATGGAGTGTGGAAGACGACAAGACATATGGAGGTGGAGGCATGATGGCTGTCGTGCGTTCCAAGTTCTTTGTCGCTCAACAGGTGCCCGACCTGTGGGGCCATCTCAATCCGGTCTGCTGCAAAGACTGTTTCAACATTCAGGCCCCGCCTTGGTAACACTATCCCTGCCCTTCTCCTATGTGCGGAGCATGATGACGCACCAACCTCTCTTGCTTCGACTTGACTTCTTGTGATTGCAGGTGGCGGTGTGCTGAATGTGCAAAGGAGTACCTTCTCTGCCTTGCGTGCCAAGCGCTCAAAGATGGTGGTGAAAGTGAAGGTGAGAGTGATGATCACAATGATGGTGACGTTGAGAATGAAGAAGGCACAGCAACGACAAATGAAACAGAAGTTACCTTCGCGCCAGGAGAAATCGAGCAAGCCAGCTGTGATGATGTACCAGAGAAGGATACACACAAGGATGAGCACAAGATGCAGTTGGTGGTGGACAACCCATCATGTTCGATCTGCTTGGCAAGTGTGCATGGCTCATGGTTCTTGCCTCCTCTTGATTCTTTACCATGCTCCTTGATCGTCCATCGTCATCATCAGGTGGTGTTGTTCGACATGCATAGCGCGAAGAAGATCGCTTGTGATTGTTTGTCAGGATTGCCATGCACAGATCGGTTCTCTGAAGGCCACCTGCTCCATCAGGTAACCACACCACCAACAAGAACAACAAGAAGGGAAGAGCATTCAAGAGATAGTGATATTTTCGTGGATGAACTGCCTAATCTCAATCATAGTGAGAAGCACACAATGGAGGAATGGAGGGAAGGAGAGCAATTCATCGATCGGTGGACTGTTGAGAAGCCGCACCCAGAGCTGAGCTTCAACGAGGCCTGGAATGAACGACGCGTGGAGGGAGAGTACTCTGGTCTCTTTCTTCTCTCGGTCTATGCACCTCGCTTCACCAACTATGCCTGGTACCGTCTGAGCTTAGCACTTGACAAGAATGGCATGCATTGATGAACTGACATCACAAAAGCTATGCGTGCTTTATTGAAGAAAGGCCAAGTCTCATGGAAGGATGGATCGTAGAAGGAAGTATTCGTTACGGCATCAAGTATACTGGGTGGAAGCATGAGAGGCATGTGTTCCAAGGGTATGTGTGCTGCACGCTAGCCTGTCCTCCTACTTGAGGATAGATATCTCACAATGGGTGACTGTGACAGAAAGTTTGAAGATACCTTCGACGGATTCCCTGATGGTCCAGGTCGTAGAGAGTGGCTCTCTGGCTTGGTCTTCACCGGCGACATTCAGATGCGTAGACTTGAAGGAGATCAGGTTCCCTCTGTCTCCTTCTGCACCAACTTTCAGTAGACGTTGCTGATTTGCCTGGACGTGCTTCTTGCAGTGTACGTTTGTTATGGTCGATGGAGTCAAGTTTGAAGGAAACTTGAAGCAAGATGGACTCATGTGCACAAGTAAAGGATCAGGCACTCTCACTTGGCCTGATGGTCGTCAGCGCCAGGTCAACAACTTCATCACTATTCACCTTTCACAGTAAGGGATGTCTTACCACGTGCATGCATGTACATCTGTCTAGTGCCAGGCAGAGACGGGTCATGGTCGGCACTTGGATGAGGTTCACTTGTGGACTGAGGACAGTTCAGGCCACGTTCAAGATCGGTTCAAGGTTTCCATGCAGCGCGGCCTCCTTGAATCCTTGGATGAATACGAGGAAACTGACTATGAGGATGATGAAGAAAGTGATGGCAAGGAGGATAGGAATGATGAGAAGAACGAGCCTGATCCGCCATCCGATCATGGAATGGAAGAGTTAAGGCAGGACCAAAGAGCAAGATCCGAAGGCATGGACCAAGCACAATATGGAACACGCACATCGTCATGCGACATCGTGAGGACGACTTCATCAGCATGAGTCTCACTGCCGTGCAGTGCTGACAAAGAGCAAGAGTGTTGCCGAACGGGAAGGAAGGATGGTGCTCTAACTTCATAGAAACTGATGTTGGCTTCTCTCTTTCGTGTGGATGTGCCATCTGCAGTCCCTTATGAGAAGTTGATTGCTCGTCTCAGGATTTTGTTAGCGAAGGAGTTCACTTCGGTGCTGTGTGGCCAGGGTGTGCTGCGCTGGACCAATGAGTTTTTTTGTTGAATTATTTCTTGGTTTTACGAAATGAACTTCATCTCTGGTCTTCCTCCAATCATCATCGGCCCCTGGTCTTCCTAGTACGGCACTCCATACAGCAGTCGAAGAGCCATCAAGAAGAGGAAGACATGAAGGCCACACCGAACGACAACATCATGGTTGAACAGCAGGAGGAGAAGCACGATGATGAGAATGGGATGGGTGTGCTTGCGGTACTGCCGTTGGTGCCGAAGGAAGTGGTGGTGGAGTTCATCATGCCACACGCATTTGACACCATGCGAGAGGCACTCAACATGATGCTCGTCTGTCGAGAGGCTCACCACGCAGCAACGACAAAGCGTGCCTTCTGGGAACCGTTCCTGTGGCATCGACGTCACACAACGGTCATTCCCTGGCTGCAAGTGGCCTACCACAAGTATTCTCGTCCTCTCGACCTTCTTCGCAAGTACCCTCACCCGCCTTCCTTTTTTTTATGTCCGATTGAACAACATGAGATATCTTTGCCTTTTTGTCCGTCTACAGGAAGTACGTGATGTGGCCATGGAGTGTGGAAGACGACAAGACATACGGAGGTGGAGGCGTGATGGCTGTCGTGCGTTCCAAGTTCTTTGTTTCTCAGCAAGTGCCAGACCTCTGGGGCCATCTCCACCCGATCTGCTGCAATCAGTGCAGTTCGATTCAAGCCTCACCATGGTAATGCAACGCACATGTATCCTGCACACAACTTCCTCTTCTACAGGAGATCTTAGCATTTCTTTCTTCAACTGCTTGACTTGTGATTGCAGGTGGCGATGTGCTGAATGTCCAAAGCACTACATTCTCTGCCAGGAATGCAAACGCTACACACAACAGAATGCCAGCAGTGATGATGAGGTCACTGAAGACGAAGAAGGTGGGCTGGACGTTGATGCTGATGAAGGAATAGATTATCAAGATGAAGTGATAGCAGAAGACCAAGTAACAGGAACGGTACAAGAGGAAGAAGGACATATGATTCCTGATCCATTGATGGAGCAGGAGGATGGAAGTGATGGAGAAGAGGACTTGTGGCAAGTGGAAGCAGAAAAGAACGAGGAAGGAGATGTCAGTGAACTTCAGCAAGAGAAGAGCCAAGATGACGGCGATGAAGAAGAGAATAATGCACACGAAAAGGAGCACAAGATGCAGTTGGTCGTGGAGAATCCCTCATGTTCGATCTGCTCCGCAAGCGTGCATGCCTCATGGTTAGTTCCAGCCTTCACTCGTTTGATCCGTTTTCGCCCTTGATGGTCATGTGCCGTTGAACGCCATCGTGATAAGGTACTGCTGCTCGGTTTGCGTGGAGGAGAGCTTGCTTGTCATTGTCTGTCCAGCTTGCTATGCAAAACACTCACTTCCGTCCAAGCCCTGTCAGGAAACGTCAGTCTTTGTTGGCGAGCTTGATGTTGACTGTGCTTACCTTGTTGCCCCTCATAGGGAGGAACACATGATGGAGGAATGGAGGGAAGGAGAGCAGTTCATCGATCGGTGGACTTTTGAGAAGCCGCATCCAGAGCTGAGTTTCAACGAGGCCTGGAATGAACGACGCGTGGCTGGAGAGTACTCTGGTCTCTATCTGCTCAAGCTCTATGCGCCTCGCTTCACCAACTATGCCTGGTAACTAGACCAACGCACGTGTAGCTCCGAATTCATCACTCATCACCGATGGGAAGCTATGTTTGCTTCTTGCTTGATTGCCCTGCCCTGATGGAAGGATGGGTCATCAATGGAGGAATCAGATATGGGATCAAGTACACTGGGTGTGACCCTGAGTGCCATGTGTTTGAAGGGTACATGTCTCTGACTTGGCTCCTTCCTCTTTACTGACTCTGTGCTTGATGTACTAGGAAGTTTGAAGATACTCTTGAAGGCTTCCCTGATGGCTATCGTAGGAAAGAATGGCCCTGTGGATTGGTTTTCAAAGGAGATGTCCACATTCACCGCCTTGAAGGAGATCAGGTTTGTTCTCACTCTCCTCTGCGCTATCAAAGCTTATCTGCAATGTGGCATGCGTTTCCTGGGGGTGTAGTGCACACTGCAGATGATTGACGGAACCAAGTTTGAGGGAGAGTTGCGACCATCAGATAGAAGGTTCATGAGTCAAGGGACTGGTATTCTGACTTGGCCAGATGGTCGTCAACAGAAGGTGATCCTCTCCTCCTTCATGCATACATGAGAGATGATGCTGAAGCGCAGTGATGACCTTTCTTTCTTGTCCAGTGCCATATAGAGGCCGGGCATGGTCGTTGCCTGGATGTGATCCACCTGTGGACAGAGAACTGCTCAGGACAAGTTGAGAATCGCTATATTGTCTCCACTGAGAGGGGAATCCTTGAACCAACTACTGAGTTTGTGGCAGCACACTAAAAGGTCAAAGACAATAAAAGAGTGAGGAGCAATTCAGTTGTGTACTGCTGAGGGAACGTGCACAAGTTGAAGTGAAAGGATTATGTGGTTTGTGAGACTAAAAAGAACTATGTACAACACTGCCATGGAAGGAATGAGACCAAGCAGCAGAAGATGAGGTGTCAGATATTGACATGGCATGGGGGAGGGGTGGTTCACTGTTCAGCCGATGGTCCTGTTCAAGTATTGCCATCACCTCGCAAAACCTGGTGAAATAGCCAAGTCTCGCGCTGGTGTGCACTACCGTATCCAAGACAACTGCGGGCTCTCAGATATATATGGCGGTTCGTTGTGTGTCTGGACTACACCGCGCTGCCTCCCCCACTAGCGATAGTGCCGCCAAACGAACTGGGCCCCCCCTGGGTTTCCTTAGAGTTCTTCTCTTCTTGGGCAGATCGGGACACCTGGTTGCACGGGAGTTACACACGGAACTCCAAAGTAATAATGCACAGGAGATAAGCATTGACAGCCCAGAGACACCAATAAGGGGCTACTATTGGCCTTCTTCTTCAGCGACGTCGCACGAGCAACAAACCCTTCACCGGAAAGTTGCGGCACCTCAGAACTCAGGAACTTTTTCTGGCCCCGGAAGCACCAACGAAGACGGACTGGGCTCTACGGCGACCAATCGGCTGCGATATGAAGAAGTTACTGCATCTGTTACGTACGGTTCTCCCGGGAAGGCATAGCACTCAGCGACCAATAGGAGAACTACGCAACAACCCAGCTACCAATCCTGCCAGAGGAACACTCCTTACATAGGTTGTCCTGACCAGAGTTCCCTGAACATGTGGAAGTGCCGTAACTCCAGGTCCAGCATAAATGGGTCCCTCTGCGGCCAACATTCACTCATCATCAAGCCACATACACCAACCCAAGCCTTCGCTAACAGGGCACAGCCACACTCACAATGAAGACAACCACCCTCTCCTCCTTGATGCTCCTCCTGGCCGCCCTTCTGGCCCTCTCCTCCCTTAGCGGAGCGCTAGCCACCTACACCATCGGCCTGGGCGCCGATAGCGCCGTAGTAGACACCTCGACGAACACCGGTGGCGAAGTGTACAATACCGAAGGCCTTTTGTTGTCCCTCAACCTCACCTTCGTCAACATCTCCGACTACAACGACATCGACCAGTGGAACCAGATTCTCCCCAACGTTCCCGCATTCATCTTCCCCGAGAACGAGAATGACAATGCATTCATGCTCAGCGCTGAGGCGGCCAGTCTCGTGAGGCAGTTCGTCACCAACGGCGGCGTGGTGATCGTCTTCAACGGCGACCTCAACTTCTGGGCCAACATGTCCAACATCGACCTGTCTTCCGGCAGTCCCGCCCGTCGTGATCTTCCTAACAAGGGCGACAACCTGGAATCTGCTGTTCGTGGCTACTCGTCCGACGTGTGGAACAAGACCGCCGACGCCGATGCCCTGTGGTTCCTTGACGGCTGCCCAGAGCAGTTGGAGCCGCTAAACGCCATCACCTCGCAAAACCTAACGGTGGCCAAAGAGCAACGTAGTGGGCTGGTGTGCCTCTATGGTACCCTCGACAACTGCGTGACGTGGATGCTTCAGGATGGCCACGGTTTCTGGTTCGTTGTCGGCCCGGACTACTACAACGCCAAGCCGTACGGCGACCAGGATGGCGGATGGGTGAGCTTCCTCTCGGCCCTCCTCGACAACGTAGGCAAGATGGATGCCGGAGCGGCCGGCCGCATGACCAACTGGCTTTCCTTCATCTTCTAAGGGGGCGATCTGCACCCACCTGTTTGAGTAGGAGTTACAGACGGAACTATACAGATACCGTAAACTAGAATGGTTTTTAGAAAGATCTATTCCAGACTCATTTTCTGCCGAGCGACGATCTGGGTGCTTGTTCATGGGATCCACGTGGAGTGTTTCGTTGCTCAACTGATCAGTTTTCTCGTACTTTGGTTGACACACGTGGGTCGGCCAATCGAAAAAAATCAATCCTAAGAAATGCTAAAAATTTGAAATATGTGGATTGTTTAAAACAAAACCAAAACAAAATGGAGGCTGAGAGGACTACGGCAGCCCTGCCCAGGACATTCTTATCCAGTGCCCTGCAGTCTGGCGTCTGCCTTGAAATACAGGTCCAGCCTTTCCTTTGTTCCTTCTGTTTGGCCTCCTTTCGGCGGCATTTATTCGTGCTTTTTGTTTTTCATTTTTTTTCATTCAGTTTTGGTTTTTCTTGTTATTGTTTTTAAAAGATAACAAACTGAATTCTAATAATTTAGAAATAAAATATGGAAAAGTTATTCACTTGCCCCCTGTAAACAGGACTTCTTTGCACATCTGCGCGATCACGGGTTCGCTCGGCTCCGGTAGGCCCGTCTTCATCCCCATCGAGATGGCTCTCGTTCGCCGACAGCATACAGGAAGGAACCTTGTAGAGCAGAGGAGCTCACACCCGTGCTTTTGTTGTTGTTGTTGTTGTTGTGTGAAGATTGCCTGCAGATGAGGTGAAACCGCTGGTGGAGATGGGAGAACAAGCGCGAGAGTTCTTCAACCTGCCCCAGTTCATGAAGGATTCCGTGTGTCCATATCAGCCGGCACTGGAGATCGGCTACTCGCATGTTGCAAAGCAAGCCAAAGAGTTCTTCGCGGTACTGCCTCCAATGTTGTGATCGCACCAGCTTGATTCATGTTAAATGATAATGAACAGGTACGTCTTACCGCTGATGGAAGCGCGATGGAAGTCAACGGTGCTGAACTGGTGCCAGACGAGTACCAGCGTCCGTCCACCGTTCTTCTCCTATCCGGAATTCTGCTCATGTATCTACACAGGCCTTGCTGTTGCGAGCTTTCGGCTTCAAGAAAAGATCGCCAAGGATTGTCTCGGCTTCATCGCACAGGTAGGACTCGATGTATATGGTAGTGAATGTTCACATTCGGCTGACTCATACACAGGGACTTCAAGTGAATGCGGAGAAGCTGCTGTCTCTTACAGAGGAGTTTCCACTGAAGACCTCCCATTCTATATCGTTTATGCACGCCTTCAAGTATGTGACACAGGCAGAGATCAGCATGCCTTGTCCGCCACACACAGACAGCGGACTGGTTACGATCATTCCCTGCGCGCAAAACCCTGGTCTTGAGATATTGGTACTGGCTTCTTCTTGCCACTGGCTTCAGTTTTGATACTCACCTCGGTTGGCTTCTCTTAGGATTGGAAAGAACAACGATGGCAAAGTGTGGAAGAAGAAGATGCACAGTGTCCAACGAATTTTGTGGTGTTGTTGGGTGAAACTCTTGCAAGACTTACTTGCTCGTACCTTCAGGCATCCGTCCATCGAGTGGTATGCCAAAGTTGCAGTATGGAATGTCCATTGATACTCACGCGTGTGTGTTCAATATGTAGCGAAGTAGACCGGACAAAAGCGAGTCTAATGGCCAGCCGTGGATACGCTATTCACTTCCCTTCCAGTTGCGCGCACGCCTGGATGCTGTGATTGACTCTGCTGGTCTGCAGAGTCCCCTTATACACGATGTACCAGAGCACATGCGAGAAATCGTCACAGTGCGTGACTTCATACAGTAAAAGACTTGGCCTTACCCAGGTAGCCTCTATTCTGCCCCTTGGTTGAATCACCACCGGTTCCAACTCCCCGCCGACTTCATCACCTTCACGCTCTCCCGACGTTCCTTGGCGGACAAGACCGTTTGAACTCCTCTCTGCCGAACGACCGATCAATGATGAGAAAACATGGTAGTATTGTTTATCCTACGTTATCCTTGCTTGCTTGATAAGTTAACCAGGAATGTTACCAGGTCATCTTCTGATGTCGCTCCAGGTCAGCGTCGAACTTTGCCAGCATCTGTGACTCCGCCCTAGCCTCACGCGCCTTCTGCGCTTCGGTAAGGGTAGCTGCGGCATTGGCGAAGGAGAGCGTCACGAAGTCGAAGCAATCCGCAAACACGGCCTCAAAGACGCGCTTCACCCGCTCGCCGTGGAAATCGCTCGTGATCACGATTACCTCCGTCTTCTTGTCTCCTGTACAGACGCAATCACGTTCCAATCGGAGTTAAATCGAGGGAAACAGCAGTGGACGATGATGAATGTACGTGAAGTGATCAACTTGAGGAGCATCTTCTTGACGCAGAAGGCGTTGGAGAAGGTGTTCCACGAGACTTCCTCAAGCAGGATCAACCCTGCATCAACGCCAGCTTCCACCGCAATGCGCTTCATACACTCGGCTTCGGTGATTCCCGCTCGCTTCTCCACCATCGAGCCGCTCATCAGCAGATAGTGGCCTTGAAGAAGGTAACCCTCCACGTCAACTACAATCCTCAACAGTTAACCATCATTATGTACCTGGTTGGTAGTTCCGCGTGAAGAAATCGATGGCATAGGCCAAGCGCTCCGAGAGGCATACCTCCGGCTTGCCGTTCTTCTTGAGCCTCTTCCCGAGCACGACCACGTACCGTGTGCCTCCCCTTCCTTTGTCCTGCGGCGATGCTTGCATCTTCTTCTCCGCTTGGGGCCGTTCTTCTGGTGGCACATAACGAAAGTGCTGTGTCGGCTTCATTCTATAGGTTTGTAGTGATTTGTAGTTGGTGCAACAACGCTCCCACTAAATAAACTGCAGGTCAGTTATGTGCATAAAATTCCAAGTAAACAGATTAATTACGGATTGATCTCCAAATGATTTTATGATTGTTTCGTTTCTCCCAAGAACCTTTCGTTATGCTGACGTCACGCACACCATTAATACTTTGTTCTACGTTGATGGAGGCTGCGCCGACTGAACGGGAGGAGACAGGGCAGGGCGAGGGTAATCACGGGAAGGAGCGGCATGAAGAGGAGGAAGAAGACCAACCACCAACAAAGCGACCTCGTACCATGCCGCCCATCTCGGTGCCGTATGAGCAGCATGATTATGATGCAGAGATGAAGAAGGAAGAGGGGTTCTTCCTGACCACTACGCGCTTTGCCGAAGCGCAGCCGTCCCTCTCTGCGCTCACTCTCCGCCTATTGCAGGTAAATACTTTTTATTAAATATTTACTATTTTTTAATTTCTATTAATTTTTGGTTTTGAACGTTTTCAGAATAAAAATAATTTAAATTTTGGTTTGATTTTCAAGAAAATAATTATTTCATCCTTTTGTTTCTTTATTATTATACTCAAATTAGTTAATTATTAAACATTTTGTTTTTTGTCGACGTATGTGCAGGATGCAGGGTACGACCGAATGACACGAGTACAGCAGGCAGCATTGCCGGTTCTTCTGGAGGGTACGGATACGAATCAGATTCAATAGAATGTGAAGAGATTGTGAAGAGAGTGTGAAGAGAATGTGACGATGACGCCGAGGAGGGTGATGATGATGAAGAATCCTGATTCCTTGATCAACACCAAGCAGGCAAAGACGCGCTAGTGGGCAGTAAGACGGGCACCGGAAAGACGCTGGCATTCCTCGTTCCCGCAATGGAGCTGCTGCGCAGCACGGGACAAGCGCAGCCCGTTCAGCGCAACATCAGTGTGTTGGTCATCTCGCCAACACGCGAATTGGGTACAATCACCTTCATTTTCCTCATGAACAGTTCCGAGCTCACTCTTAAACTTAATGGAAAGCTATGCAGACTGTCAAGGTGGCGTGGACGCTTGCTGGCGGCCCTAAAGGCGATGTGAAGGTGGGTTCAGTGATGGGTGGCCGCGACATTGTGGCGGAGAACCAAGAGCTGCGGGATGCACCAGCCATCCATATTCTTGTACGCTCACTCATCCCCTATGTTGGACAAAGGAGGCCACGTTTACATCTCATGGCAGGTATGCACCATTGGACGGCTTCTGGAACACCTTAGAAAAGATAATACTCTGCGTTCACGGCTGGCCAACATGCGCATGCTTATCTTGGATGAAGGTATATTGGTGCTACTCTAATGTTTGTTACACATTAAACTGATCGTCCGCATATTTCTTCTTCAGTTGATCAATTGCTCGACCCAACCTTTGAGGCAGAAGTGACTGAGATATTGTCCTTCATTCCACCAGCAGACAAGAGACAGACGCTACTCTTCTCGGCCACAATTCCAGAGAGAATTCCAATTGTACCAGGGACTTGATTACTTTGCCAAATGAGTACCAGAACCTCATAGGTCCCATTCTCAGGAGGGACTCATACGAGAGCAGTACAGTCTGATTGACACGATCGGCAAGGCCGAAGCTCTCACGCATTCCACCGCTACCCAATATTACCTGGTTGTCCCACTAGCGTACCTACCCCTTCCTTTGCTTATTAGTTACTTAGTCTCAACTCTGTTCCTTTCTCCCCACAGGCATACTGTGCAAACGATCTACTCTATTTTACGTCACCACCAACAGCAGGAACAGTATAAGGTGCACTCACCTACTCAATTTTCGACATACTTGCTAGCTGACATAGGTTGCTTGCGCTTACATGCTAGATAATGGTCTTCTTCCCGACTGCACGAATTACGCAATTCATGAGCATGCTTTTCACGCGCTTTTTCAACATTCCTACACTTGAGATACACTCACGCAGAAGACAGGTGGGCAGCCTTAACGGCATCAGCATCCTCCGAGCTAATTGCTGATCGATTCTTGATTTTTAGGACAAACGAACAGCTGCATCGGAAGGCTTTCAAAGTCAGAACAAAGTTATTCTCTTTAGCTCCGATGTGTCTGCGCGAGGTATGGTTCTCTCTTAGCGAGCTGACTACAGCAGTCATTGCTAACACCAATACCACTACGCAGGAATGGATTATGAAAACGTAACATTTGTGTTGCAAGTGGGTCGTGCCTCCAATAGGGAACAGTATGTGCATAGACTTGGGCGAACAGCACGAGCTGGCAAGCAAGGTCAGGGCCTGCTCCTACTTTCTCCTCAAGACCAGTCCTTTCTTGAGTCCCTTCAAGGCCTTCCAATCCAACCTACTACGCTCGATGCCGTCCATGGTACTTTCTGCTCAGTGAAGCCGCCGTGCCAATAGAGGCTGAAGGTGATCACGCAGGTGACACGCCTCTACCCGAGGACTTGCTGGCAACATGGAAGCGAAATGTAAACCATCGTGGGGAATTGAAGTCCATCGGTACCCAGGCCTACCAATCTTGGCTGGGATTCTACAACAGCCACAAGAAGCAACTTGGATGGGACAAGGAGAAGTTGGTACGCGAAGGCGCACTCTTCGCCTCAGAGTGCCTCGGATACGAGAAAACGCCTGTCATTCTGAACTCGATTGCCAAGAAGATGGGTCTGGCCGATGTTCCTGCGCTGCCCACCGCCAAGTGATCCAGAGCAACGCGCAAACCTTCCCAAGTTAGCGGATATCTCTCTCCAGACTGATGTGACTAAAGGACTGATAGACAGAGATATCAACAAACTCGATTTCTGGATATCTGAAAGGCGGGGATCGACTCGCTCCCACAACTGCACCGCGCACCTGTACAGCAGAGGATTAGCACGGGATCGCAGTGGACCTGCTAAGCAACAACACGCACCCTGCCAGCTCCATGCACCTATCTTGGACCGGCACTTGGGACAATAGAAGGAGCCCTCGCTCCGCTTGATCTCCTCACCCTGCGTCTCGAGCATCCACGCCATCGGCTCGATGAAGACTGAGGCGCATTGCTGTGTGCCTACAAAGGCGCCTTTCTTGACCTCCTGCTCGTCTGTTCGGCCTCGGTTCTTGCGATAGTTGGTATTCTCCACGAAGACGCGAAAGATCGACTTCCCTGCGTCCAGATTGTACGTTACCACTGCAGATCAAGGTCATCATCTCCCAAGGTACCTGCTTCATGAGAGAGGATGTTGGCCGATGAATAGAGAGGGTATCTGCATTTATAACAGGTGAAGATACGGATAGCATCCGCTGCTCGGTCTTCTTCTGGCTGACGGACTGAGGCAAAGTACCGGGCCGGCAGTTCGCCATCGCCTGTGTGGAAGCAAGCACGATTCATCATGACTCTTGAAAATTGCAAGTGGAGATGCTAATGGCTTTGCCTTGCAGGTACAGCATGCGTAGCTTCTCTGTGCGATAGTGCTTGGTGAGGTCCTGAACACTCGTGTCGACATTGATGATCGCGAGCTGAGTGGTCTGGACGCTCGCTTCGCGGGCGGCCTTTCGTCGCTGACGCTCAAGCAGGCTCTGCAGGATACTCGCATCGCCAGATCAGAGCATCGTGCCACCCCGATACTGAGTTATTGTATTCGTACATGATACACTTGGAGTTGCCGTAGGAACCCAGGGTTGGGCAGCACCGACGGCCGGACGAGCTGCAGCTGCGACAGTGCTTCGTCTGGTGACAGCCCTTCGGCCTTCATCAGGTAACTAATCACCATCGTTGCGGAACGTGACACGCCTGCCGAGCTGGAAGACTGACGGACTCAGCATGCAGGAGAACGATGATCGAGAGCGTGAGTCCCCTTACCAGTGCACAAGCACGCCGCCGCCACTCTTTCTCCCTTGCTCGATGAACTGATGGCATGCGGTCATATGTTGCAGGAGATCTTCGTCCTCTGTGGCATGAGTGCAATCAAGTGCACAGTGACGGACATCAACAGTGCATGAAGAAGGTGCTCCATTACATTCCATCATCATCATCATCATCATCATCATCATCATCATCATCATCATCATCATCATCATCATATTCTATACCTGTGTCCTGTGCTGATATCACCTTGTACCTGCATTGCTGTGTTTTTTGATAGGAGTAAAAATAAAGTTTAGATACTTGTCATTTTACATCATAAAGAATTGAGATATAAATAAATAATAATAAATAGGTACCTCCGGAAAGAAGGGAGAGATGTCCCACGCCACAGTAAGCACGTGTGTGATGTGCCGTACTTGCAGCCACTCGAGGTCGCTCGCTGCCACCAACGACCCAATATAGAGACCATCCCGCACCTCCGCCCCTTCCTCCGTCGTTACTTGTTCCATCTCTCTTTAAAAGGGAAATTTATTAAAAAATAACATTTCCTTTTCCGTTTTTATTTGAAGTAACATTTCTTAAAACATTCCATTAAACAATCGCAGAGCAGGATACGTCGACAAACACGCATCAATGTACAATCCTCACAACACACAGAAGTGTTGGTTCATTTCTTCTTTCCCACGACACTGAAATCACTCTCCGCCAGTGGAATGTGGTGATCGTTGAGCGAAAGAACCACTCTCTCCCCTTCTGCACCAAGGCGATACCCTTCCAATACAGGCCCAGCGCCAACATACGTGAGCTACTCAAGCTAGGACGAGGGAAGGTGGCATGTGCTTGTGATCCATTTTCAATCGGACATAAGGTGAAGCATCGATAATCAGCATGTAGCCTCTTGGCGCTAACAACAATGAATGTTGTTCTCTCACAATGACGATGAGCTGGGTTCATCTTGGCTTGTCTCGGCGGCAGACTCGTTCTTCTCACCTTCCTTGTCCTCTTCATCGTTCTCATTTTCCTCGTCGTCATCATCATCAGAGAATTCATATTCGGTCTCCTCATATTCATCGACTGCTTCAAGCATGCCCAGCTGCATGGAAACCTTGAACCGCTGTTGAACATGACCTGAACTGTCCTCAGTCCACAAGTGAACCACATCCAAGTGTGGGCCATGTCCTGTCTCTGCATAGCACTGGACAGATGAACACACACATGCCATCCATGTTAAGTTATGCCCCCAATGCAGCTGTGCTTGAACAAAGAGAATGAACGGTGAGGAGGAGGTTGTTGACCTGACGCTGACGACCATCAGGCCAAGTGAGAGTGCCTGATCCTTTGGTTTCGAAAACGCGGTTACCTTGTTGCAGATTTCCTACAAACTTGACTCCATCGATCATCTCCAACGTGCACTGCACGCCGACCACCAACAACAAGCACCAAGGCCATTAGACAATGTTCAAAGGGTACTTCAGAAGCTGAAGGCGGCCAACCTGATCCCCAATAAAGTTACGCTTGTGGATGTTGCCCGTGAAGGCCACGCCAGAGAGCCATTCCTTGCGACCTGGACCATCAGGGAATCCCTCAAGGGTATCTTCAAACTTCCTGTCCGCATTCACATCCGTTTGTGAGATGTCTTGCCCTGTTTGCTCTTGCCTCTTTGCAGCAGCATGCAACACACAGACGAACACACATACCCTTGGAACACATGCCTCTCATTCTTCCACCCGGTGTACTTGATGCCGTATCGAATGCCTCCCCTCACGATCCATCCTTCTGTGAGGCTTGGCCTGTCTTCAAAGAAGCACACGTAGCTTTTTGTGTCATACGAGGACACAGTCAGCTCATGCATGCTTTCTCTCCCATGGGACTTTCTTGAGATGGCAGAGAGAGTGCGGTACCAGCCATAGTTGGTGAAGCGAGGTGCAAAGAGCTTGAGAAGAAAGAGACCTGTGTACTCTCCCGCCACGCGTCGTTCATTCCAGGCCTCGTTGAAGCTCAGCTCTGGGTGCGGCTTCTCAACCATCGATCGATCGATGAATTGCTCTCCTTCCCTCCATTCCTCCATCGTGTGTTCCTCACTAAGCAACCACATGTTAACCCTACGAATGCAAAGCTCTTACTTTTTAGTAGCGATGGATGGTGAGGTTACCTGCTGTAACAGGTCGTCATTGGAGATGCGCCTTGTGCATGGCACGCCTGACAAACAATCACGAGTGATCTTCTCCTCATGATGCATTCCGGACAGCACCACCTGATGATGATGATGATGTGGATGTCAGAGTGAGATGGCAGAGAATCAAGAGTGAAGAACCAAACCATGAGCCATGCACACTCTCCAAGCAGATCGAACATGAAGGGTTCTCCACCACCAATTTCATGTTGTGCTCAATCTTGTGCATGTCTTTCTTCTCTTCATCATCACTCTCCTCTTCCTGACCTTCATTTTCATTAGATTCCACATCATGTCCTCCTTCTTTCTCATTCTGGTCCGCTTGATTGGAAACATCCTTTTCTTCTTGTTCTCCTTCGTCACCTTTGTGGGTCAAGTCCGACTCTTCTTCCTGCACAACTTGGCTGGCTTGTTCTTTTTCTTCTCCTGCTGTTGAGGTCACTTGCTCCGTTTCTTCATTCTTCATTCCTGCTGCACGACCTCCGTCATCACCGTCACTCTCATCTCTCTCTTCCTCATCGTTGTTGTCGTCATCTCCATCATCGCTCTCGAGCCGTCTTTGCGTGCTTTGCAGGGAAGGCACAGAAGGTACTCCTTGGGACATTCAGTGCACCGCCACCTGCATTCGCAAGTCAGGTGGAAGAAAGAGAAGTTGGCATTTGAACAAGCAGTGAAGGAGTGCAGCAGAAGTGCAGGCATCAGGTTACCACGGTGCGGCCTGAATCTCCCAACATTCTTTACAGCAGGCCGGATGGAGATGGCCCCACAGGTCGGGCACCTGTTGAGCGACAAAGAACTTGGAACGCACGACAGCCATCACGCCTCCACCTCCGTATGTCTTGTCGTCTTCTACACTCCATGGCCACATCACGTACTTCCTGTCCATTCATCGTTGTGATCAGCAAAGACCCGCCACCATCGATGCTGTAAGTTCGTCATCAAGCAAATCACAAATCGGACATAAAAAAAGGGACTGGGTGAAGGTACTTGCGAAGAAGGTCAACCAGTGGCTCAGAATACTTGTGGTAGGCCACTTGGAGCCAGGGAATGACTGTTGTGTGAAGTCGACGCCACAGGAACGGTTCCCAGAAGGCACGCTTTGTCGTTGCTGCGTGGCGAGCCTCTCGACAGACGAGCATCACGTTGAGTGCCTCTCGCATGGTGTCGAATGCGTGTGGCATGATGAACTCCACCACCACTTCCTTCGGCACCGGCGGCAGCACTACCAAGGCTACCTCACCATGCTCATGCTCCTCCTGCCGCTGCTGTCGCCGCTGTTCCGCCATCTCCGACGAAGAAAGAAGGGAAATAGAAGGAAGCAGTGACGAGAAGCAAAAACGGTTGACAAAGATAAAGAAGAAGGAACAGATAAGTGCACTCTCCTCCGGTTTATGATGGAAGAAAGATGATTGGCGGAGCAACCACTCCGCATGAAGTTCATTTGGCAAACCAAGAAATTTAAATATATATTCTCGAATCATTTCATTGGTCCACCTCAGCAGTGTATATATTAATATGCCTTCCATCCTATTACAAATCAAACACTAAAACCAGCTTTATGCAGCAACTGTGGATAAGGAAGGATATCACGCTGTCTAACCTCAAGATGCTCCTCTTTGGTAAGGTGCAAGCAGAGTCAAGTCGCTTCTTGATTCTTTCCTTAGAAGAACGCACGCCGCTTCCGTCGCGTTCTTACGGAGGAAGGACCACCAAGGGCAGTCCGCAGGTATGCCTTGTAGGCGGCCAAGTATGGGGTCGACAATCCGTTCAGTGTAAGCGTGGAGGCCTCTGTAAGCATTAGTGTTAGTACGTATCTAGGGAGACAGCCAGACCATGCGTTTTGCAAAAGAACTTACCGGCATAGCCCTGAGCACCCAGTTCCTCAGCAAGCCGACGACCCTGCATGCCATGTTGGTTAGCCTAGACAGCCCTACAAGTAATTCTGCAATACGCAAAGGAAAAGTACCTGATCTTCAGTGATGGCGTGCGGTACTGAGCTCCGGCGGTCCGTACACAAAGCCAGGACGATGAATGGTAGGTGGTTCGTGCGCGCTTCTCCCACCCACTGGTGTATTCAACGAAAGGACAACAAAAGAGTAAATGTATCGCTCTTACTCTTCGCACAAAGATGTCGTCGGAGATACGCACCTTACTGCTAACATTCGCAAATGATACATGGTCGTCCACGCTGTAGCACAGTACCATTATGTTCACCGCTTCGAGAACGACTAAATTGGGTAGCCTCACGATTGTTCCATCATGGAGAGAGCAGGCGTCTGTGTGATACAGAGTCAGAAACACCAGAAGTTAAAGATTAAGGAGACAACCGTACTTATGTTCACCCTGTGGCCATTGATTACGACTGACAGCTCCGTGCTCTCGTCGCCACGAATTCTGGGATTGCCAGAAGACACTGCCAAGAAGTCTCTCTATATTAACAGATCTCTCCGTGAGGCACGTAACTCGACCAAGCAAGATCAAGGCATCACGGACCTTGCCCACGCCAGCGTCGCCGACAAAGGCAATGTTCAACCTTTGCGCATGCAGCTTACTAAGCAACGCATCGTTCCGCAGCTCTTCCTCCAAGTCATCTAGTTGATGATGAGTGATACATCATCCCTTATTTTGAGAATTGCAGGTGAGGTACCAAGTATTGGCAGCAATTGCTCCTTCGTGGGCATAAAAGTCAGCGGCACATTCTCGAATGTCACTCGTAGTACTTCAACACCGCGTTGGAGGTGAATACTATCGATCGACTATAAACACAACAATCTATCAGCAACAACTGGACAGACGGACACAAAACACATACCTTAAGTTTTTCGAGAATGTCTGTATAGGCGGCAAGAGCTGGCGGAGGTGCCTTGCGCATGGCTTTTGCAAGGTAGAGGCACAGAGCATTTTTGACCGAGCTGCCCGTTAACGAGAGTAGAGCAGCGGCAGAATCAGGTGTTTGTGCCAGGCTTGAAAGATCCAGCCCGGATTCAAGTTGTTGGATTGAAGTGCTCGGAGGCGGAGCAGGCAGAGGCTCGGCGAGTGCGTCAAGAATAGTAGGAAAGAGGTCGGAGAGCAGTTCACCAACATCAGCAAAATCCAGCTGCAGCGACAGATGGCGTAACTTGGAGAATAGCTTCGCTTGCTTTGCTTGTTTCGCTGTATCTTGGTCGATATGAAGGTGTCCATCCTTCTCATCTAGTTCAGCTCCACCGGCGACATTAGTAGCATGTCGATATCCCTTCAATGCTTGTGATAGCACAGCCAGTTGATGTGCAGGCACTTCAGCGTGTAGCTTCGCTTGGACGGAAAGAGGTTCATTCTGTCGAAGAGAAGGCGGTCAAGGGCAAGCAACGCGTAAAGGGGTGAGATCTGCGCGTACCTCGTGCTTGCGTTCAACAAGGCCCCTGCTCAACTTGACGATTGCTTCAAATGCCGTGGTATCGAAACTGACGAACAATAAGCTTGCTGCCTCCAGAGCACCAAGGTCCGTGAAAAAGAAGACTACTCGAAAGATGCGCTCTGTCTCTGTTGACGTCTGATGATCAGACTTCTCCTTGCCCTTCTGCTTGCTATCTGCCATACTCTCAGCAGATGGCTTTGCCTTGATCTGCACGGCGAAGCTTGAATACTTATACACTGGCTGAAGAGTGGTGAGGATATCCTTGATGGCTCCTGAGAGCTCGCCCAGCCCAAAGCTATCCAACTTCTGTACTCACCAAGAATGTGAGTAGAAAGTGACTGGCGAGGCATGGGAACGAGGTGGTTACCTCATCCACTAGAAATGTGATGGATAAGATGATAGCGTCTTTGGAGGGGGCCTGATGCTCTGCTCGCCACGCGGCAGCTGCAAGTTGATACACTGTTAAATAGAGGGAACACGAGCTCAGGGAGGAGAGTCAGATGAGGGACCTTGCTCTGGGTCAGAGCTAAGTTTGACATTGATGTTCGAAGTTTGTTCGGTGCCCAACGTTCCTGCACTGACGTCGACGTCGATCGCTACCTCCTTTTTCTGTTCATTGTACAATGAACATTTCCTATTACTCAAGAGGATGCTGCTTACACATAGCAAATGCTCTGTACCGAGAGTTCATCAAGCTCGGGAGCTAGACTGCGCGCTTGCGCGAGAAATGCAGAGAATGGTTGCAGCTTTGAGAGAGGACTCACTTCTTTCAACTGCTTGTCAGGTTTGCCCTTTTGCTTATTCAGCTGGCGAGATGTAAGTAGAGCTTGAACGGCACAAGAGGAAGATCAAGCGTACCCTTTCCTGTATAGCGGCCCACCAGCGCATGAAACGCAGCCACGGAATGATTCTGTCTTCCTCTCTCGCGGACAAGGAAGGTGTGCTCAGAGCACGCGCAATCCTCGCTGCTTCCTCATGTGTGAGCGCCAATCCCAGAGTGAAGGCCAATGCCTGCAGCTGACTGCCCCTCAGTCGCTTGTCGCCGTTATGACCAGCAATGCGACGATACGCCTGCCGCGCCCGTCTGCGCTCCTGCGGATTGATCACCACTGCACTCAGTTCCGCTTTCTCGTCCTCCAGTTCCTTCCTTTCTTCCTTTTCCTCGCGCTCACGCTCGTTCTGCTCCCGCTCCCTCTTTTCATACAGGGACAGCATCTCTTTCAACCGGAAGTAATCCTCCTTGAGCTTGGCCAGCTCCGCTTCCGCTGTTGCGCCTTGCCTGCTGCAAACATCCATTCACGTCCCATATGTCCGCCACCAAGACCATCACAGTTAGTGAGCGAGAATGAATGTGGGCGAGCGAGTGAATGAGTGAATTAGTGAGAGTGAGCAGCGGCGCTGCAGTCACGTCGGGCCACCATCAGCAGCATCAGGTAGACTAGAGCTCGACGAGAACATCACGACTGACCGCAGCTGGTCGTCGGCTATCTTCACGCACCTGTTGTCGCGTGGCGGACGTCCGCCGGGTGGCGTGCGCTTGACGGCAGGGCTCACACCTCCATTGTCGAAGAAAGTACTGATCCCTGCCTGTACACCATCACACACAAATAATCAGTAAAATGAAAAACAATTCTTGAAATATATGTAAAATATTTTATTAACAACGCACTATATTTCTGGAATATGTCAAAATTCTTTAAAATCGGTGTTTTTTGGGCGTACAAAATAATAATCAACAAATAAATAAAAATAAATAAATAAAAAATACGCACTTCGAGGTTCCAGTTGGCAGATTCGAGGAAACAACGCGCGGTGGCTTCGTCGGCTCCCGTGATGCTCTGGAAGGACTCGAGAGTTTCCTTCCTGTCCATCTTCTCCCTCGACCGACCCACCAGTTTCCTTCCACAAATATATTTTGTTTCTTTTAACTTTTTTCAGTTTTCTTTTTCCCTGTTCTTGCCTAAAATTCCCTGAATTCCGAGCACGTGCCATGAAGAAAAGAAGAAAAACAAAGAAAATGAAGGAAACTCACCTTTTATTTGTTCTATCTTGTCTACTCGTGTACGTGCGTGTAATATCTTTTATTTTTTACTTATTTTATGATTTTTAGAAATATTTGAATTTTGTCCCATTTTTATTTTGTAAGAGATTAAAAAATGTAACACTTCTTTGCAGGAGCGGACGTGTGTGCATGGAAGCAGCATCGTCTGGTGACCAGGACGCAGCTGCACCACCGGTGGCGGCAGACACGACTGCCCAAGCAGAGCCAGAAGGGCAGGTCGATGTGGCGTCAGGAGTGGACGGTGGATGGTGGTTCTCCTCTGCTGCGCTGATGGATGACCATCAGCATCGCTTGTTACGCTACCATCCCACGCTGGATCGGCAGGATGGTGATGAACAGGAGACAGCGGTGCTGAGCTCGATGATGGAAGAACGACAGAATCAACAGGTTCATTCCCGTCACCATCATCATCATCAGCGCCATCAGGTCTTGCAGGAGTGGACCGACGACGGACCGCTGCATATCCGCCAGACGGCCACGCACTTGCTGCAATCGTGGGAGACATCCACTCGGGTGATGCGCCGCTGTCTGGCCAGCCTGCGGGATCCAAAGACTGGTACATTGATCAGCCTTGCCATCCGGCTGTTCCACCTTGATGCTGATGATAATCGTGGTGTGATTCCAGAGCTCGGGTTCGGCGTGATGGTGTGCAGTGTGATGGGGCTTGGTACGCACACGTGTCTGATGGTAGGATGGCCATACTCCATCACCGGATCTCTGGGCTGCGTCCCACCAAGACAGGAATGTATGAGGGATTTCTTCTTACGAAGAAGAGGACAATGGACATGGAGACATTACGATTCATCACGCGGTACTCAGCTGCACTGATCGTGATTGATGCCCGCCTCATTTCTCAATCACCGGTTTACCATACAGGTATGGCTGGGAGAACATCTTACCTTCATTCATATGGAAGACAAAGCAGGCGGCAACTATCGTACGCGCTCAAGGGCGAGAGTTCCCCTCCAAGATGCTCTGGACGCCATCACATCCCATTACACCGCAAGAAGCGTCGCGCCAGGTTCTTTTGCTCTTTGCGGAACTGAGTATAAAGGTTTGGTACTTACGTGGTTAGTGCAGTCCCTCATACAGAGCCTCCAAACGATGCGTGCTATGGTCGCTGGCTTTATTGGCATTGCGCAGGTTCGGCCTTATCTTGTCGTCATGGTCACACAACCTACATTCATTGTATCGTAGGCATTCAATGTGGCCGCGCAAGGCATTGAGGCATCGCATAAGTACCGCCAGAAGGTCCTCCGCGGACGGGAGCCTTTACTCTCTTACTCTGGGCCACAGGTAAGAGACAACTTAGCTGTGGATATATCGGGTTGGAATCTCACTTAAGTCATAGGAACGGGTTATCCGTCTCGGAGGCATGTCAAGCGATTGCACAGAGCTCTCTGTTGAACTCGATGGCCTACACATTGTTCCCATTGTGGTACGATACGCAAGTCTTCTCCTGACGATTTGATACATCATATTTGGCGCATGCAGGAGGACCCTGGAGTTGTTCGTGATTTTACAAAGAAGGGAGTGTACCCAATCTTTTGGTCTATCCACGCCCGCCACTACGGCAGGAAGCAGTCGGTACATTTCTACTTTCGTAAGGCAACATTGTCCCCTTTATCTCAGCATGCTGAGCACCAATTATTGTAGTGGCAAGGTTTCAATGTCGATCATAGATGGCTCATCCGCACGAAACAAGGCAAACGCATATTGATTGTTGAAGCAGACAGCAGTGTTGGCGAACAATCGCTCTCTCTGCGACATGATCTCAACATGGATCTGACGCTCCAGGATGCATCACAGGTACACGGATTATCTTTATCCTTATCTTAATTGAATCTTGCATAACTACAGGCGTTTGTCATGATCGAACGACTCCTACGGCAAGATCCTCGTGTAACACCAGAAGACAAGGTCATACGTGTCCTTTTGGCTGATCCACTTATGGGCATGGTACATGAAGTGGCTCAGTTCGAATGCTTCCTATGAAACTCACATGATTGCAAGGAAACGGGAGGAGGCAATCGCTACACCATTCTCGATCGGGTGCGCGAGTTACGTGAAGTAGACATTCTCATCGATGCCAAAGCCCCACTTCTTCGCGCTATACTGGATTGGGCCAACCAGTACGAACCGCGCAAACAGTGCCTTCCATTCCCGAAGCTAATCGCGATGTGGGCGATGAATCAGACTCTTCCCAACATCTCCGGCCAAGACACAACCAAATGAACAAGGCTCATCCACTAGCGACGGTAAAGAAGGGCCCATACAAGAGAAGGATAGCTCAAGTAAAAGAATCGTATTCGACACGACCAACAAAACCTACTTTTCCACTTTGCGGGACCTCTTGTCCACGTTCGGATTTGAGGTATGATCGCCACTAGTACATTCACCCTTACCCGACCGACACGTGATGCAGGTCATTGACTCAAGAGACGTGGATAAAGAGAGCGCAAAAGCTCTACCCAGGCTGGTCTACATGGAGACGACATATGATACCCTTAACACGATCAGATCGCTCGTTAACATAGGTTCACACTCCGCCCATTTGTCGTTCTCTCTCCTAAGTATTTGGGCTAATCACCCAGCAGGTTTGGTTTCTCCCAGTAGGTGTTGCGCCCTCGTTGATCAGAAGGAAGGACTCGAAGTAGCAGAAGATATCAATCGCTCTCTCCTTCACAAACGTGACGAGCACGACAGTAGTACACGGAGGAACGAGGCGACCCATGTGCACGAAGCACCAGTACCGGCCGCTGTTCAGCAAGTGAGCGTCATCTGCAGTTCGGTGATCTACGACAACTTGTTCCGTCAGGTCCGCCTGCTTCTACGTGAAGGCAGAACGCCAGCACAAGTACACTCCATTCTTGTCCTCTGCATTGCGAGTGCGTGATGCACTAACGCATTCTCTTCCCCAGGTGCAAGACGAGCTAGACCGAACTTTCAGCACCTACTCCCTGACCATGAAGTCGAGATCGAAGGAAGCACCAGATGTTGTATAAGTCAATTCTTTAATGAGTCCAGCTCTCGACTCAATGATAAGAGAATGTCCGTAGGTACACGTGCAAGAAAAGAATCAGCTCAGTTCTTTCCCTTTTCCCAGGCCAGCATGCCGCCCTTCATGTTGTTGACGTTGGAGAAGCCCAGACCCGTCAGAAGCGCCGCGGCCGTGGTGCTGCGAACTCCTGCGCGGCAGACGCAGATGATCATGCGGTTCTTGTAGGCATCAAGTTCCTGCACTCGCTTCGGAAGCTCGGCGAGCGGAATCAGAATGCTTTCCTTGATGTTAGATTCGTGGGTGATCTCGTGCGGCTGTCGAACATCGATGATCACTGGCCGCTTATCTTCTGACTCCTTGAGCAGGTCGGACACCTACAGAGCAAGAAAGGTTATCAGACATGTCGTGTAACTGCATCTGAATGAAGGGTTCCTCCGTACCGTTTTCGGGTCAAGTTGGCGGATCTGGTTGAGTTCGCTGATGGTGGGGAACTTCATAGCAGTGTCGTTCGCTGCGGATACATTACACTGGAGGGCCTCCATGATCTTCTCAGGAAGTGGGAGACCTAGATTGTTCATTATGTGGATATACTCCTCGCGTGTCTTGCCGCCGCCAACACGAGGGTTGGTCCGTTTCTCGTGTCCGATCGTGGACGAAACGTTTCCTCTGTAGTCATGGCCGGGCCACACGACGGTGTCTTCGGGCAACTGGAACATTCTCTGGATGCTGTCATACGACTGACCAGGGTTACCACCGGCAAAGTCTGTGCGGCCAGTTCCTAGAGTGCACACAAGAGTGAGGTCAGCTTGATCGATCTGAAAGGAAGACATTCCCTCAAATCTCATGATTTACCTCCGATCATCAGAGTGTCGCCGGTGAAGATATGGCCGAGGCCAGGCAGATAAAGTGTAATGCTATCGGGAGTGTGCCCGGGAGTATGCATCACCTGCACATGAATGCCGCCAACATGAACTACCTCCCCATCCTTAACGTGCTTGGTCACCAGCGGCGCCGGCGCGTGTTCATGCATCGCCAGCTTGCACCGCGTGAGGCGGGACAGTTCGAACCTGTGTGTCAACAGCGACATCGAGGGTCAGAAGGATGAGTACAAGGACACTGGTACCGTCATCATCATGATGACGGTGACGATGACGATGGCGATGAATGTACCCGGCAGTGAAGTGATCAGCATGCGAGTGCGAGTCGAACACATACTCCAGTTCGAGCCCGTGGTAGGCCAACAAGCCGAGGTACTTGGGAATGTTGGGCTTGAGCGGGTCCAGCAGGGCCGCCTTCTTCCTCTCCCGGTCGGCGATGAGGTACGTCTTGCAGGCTTCTCCGCCGTTGACCTCCAGCAGCATGTGCTGCCCCGTCACCGCCAGCGCCGCGTATCTCTGACGACTGCAAATTTAAATAATTATTTTTATTTCATTTAAGTATTTGTTATAAATCGCAATAATAAAATGGAAAATATCCAAAAAATATATCCGGTCTAGAAAACCAAAGTGTTGGGTACCTGGACAAGAGAAGGCTACTGGCGGAGGCCACCGGGCGGGAACGGCAGACAGCGGAGGCCGCACGTGAGTGGGGCAGACAAAAGGTACGGCGCATGGTCGTAGTTGTGTGTGTTTGTGTGACGGCGGACTGGTGGGGAGTGGTGTGAGGTTCAGAAACAAAACGAGCGGACGAGCAATGATATTCCCGGGAAGAAGGTAAGAAATACCCTACTCTTTAAGAAGGACGTTGTCGCGGATTGGTTGAATTCAGAAATTGGAGGGAAATTGCAGAGAAATATGAGGAGATGTTTGAAATTGCTTCGGAAATGAAAGAGAAAAATCACTTTCTGGGGTAAATAGCAAAGGATACACAAATCCACCTATGGTAATTGGATGCAACAAAACCACAATTGGTCAAAAAATATGTAGTGTAGACTACTTCCCCAGTGGGTCAGCATCATCAATCCCCCAGCTTCTTAAGTCACTGGCTGGGGGATACGGAGTGGTTCGCATTGGTGCATTCATGAATGTCCGGATATGTTTTGATGTTTCCTTCCAAGAGCGGACGGAATCCACACCGCTTGGCAAGGAAGGGTGGCCGATGTGGAGGCTCTGGATGTGCGGTCGGGAGGCGGAACTTCACGTGAGGCAAGGGTAGGCATCGAGCCTAGGGCCAAAAGAGGCGTGCATCATGTTATCCTCATCTCTGAGAGTTTCATCACGCAACGCAGCGGCACTCATCATCAGACCACTGCGCTATCACCCAGTCTCAGGCATTCCTGTTGTACAAGACCGATTGCACACAGTCAACGTCAGGTGAGTGTGAGACCAACATGCATAAGCGCAGCAGTGTAACTGGTTCCATGAAAAAGCTGACCTCTGCGGCTGTGTGCGCGGTTGCTGCGCTTGCGGTACTTGCGGCAATGCACCTTGACTTACTGCCCAGGTACAAGACACACCAGCAGCAACATCCCTATCAAAACCCGCAGCGAGAGAGGAGTCAGTCGCATCAGCCCGAGGACAAGATGACCGACGAAGTCAAGGTGCAGACCTCGCCCGGTGTCACCCTTTCGGGCAACCTCAACATTCCACCGAGAGCCAAGGGCATCGTCGTCTTCGCGCACGGCAGCGGAAGTAGCAGGTTTAGGTACGTGTCGTTCCTGTCACGTGAATGCAACGCTGATGGTAATGTCGATCGAGAGTGATGCTGACGTACCGAACGGAACGTGTTAAGTCCGAGGAATCGGTACGTGGCGCGAGTTATGCAGGAGGGAGGCCTGGCCACATTCCTCTTCGACCTGCTGACGCCCAACGAGGAGGAGATCGATGACGTAACACGAGAGCTCCGCTTCAACATCCCCTTCTTGGCCGATCGCATGGTCTCGGTCACCAAGTGGCTCCGCTCAAATGAAGCCACCAGCAAACTCAACGTTGGCTACTTCGGAGCGAGCACAGGAGGTGGCGCTGCCGTCGTGGCGGCAGCTCGGCTCAAGGACGATCCGCAAGTGAAGGCCGTTGTATCGCGCGGTGGCCGCCCAGATCTCGCCCGTACGTGCCTCTTCCCTATCACGCCAGTGACACTGTTGAATCACGAACTGAAACTCATGTGCTGATGCCCACTTTACGACAGGCGGCTCGTTGAGGGAGTGCAGGGTACCCACGCTGCTCCTGGTCGGTGGATGGGACGACGTTGTGATAGGGATGAATGAAGACGCCCTCAACCAACTCGCAGCTAAGGGTCCGTTCACTGTCGAGATCTGTCTGACCTGTCTGGCCGTGGAACCACGCTGATCAGCCACCTTTCCTCAACAGAGAAGGAGCTTAGGATCATACCCGGAGCTACGCACTTGTTCGAGGAGCCTGGCAAGCTGGAAGAGGTGGCCCGTCATGCACGCGACTGGTTCCAGAAGTATCTAGGTACTGCAGACGTGACTCCGTCCGTGTCAGAGGAAAGGTGAGTGGAGGCACTCGTGCACCAAGTTACCGACAGCATCAACACCACACCGCCTTGGATAAGAAGAAGAAGGCCCCCGCTCCCAGATCCCCTGACAGTTGGTAGGTGTGGGAAGGAGGAGTGTATGTAAGGGGTGCAGCTCTTAAGGAGCAAAGCAAGCCTACTATACAAAATAACTCCTACTAGGCACGTCCAGCTTCCGCAGTACGGGCCTTGTGGGTTCACGAGAGACCGGCACGGAGAGATCCACGGAAGGCAGAGAGACCGCGGAGAGCAATCCGTGAAGACACCAAGGGAGCCGCTTCACAGGTGACTGACACTGCAGTGGGGTCTCACCGTTCCGCCGTTGATTGCCTCTTCCTCCTTCTCCGGTCCTCCTTGTTGATGACACGTCTGAGGTCTCGAGGTTTCTTTTCCCCTCGTCTCCGCATGAATGGTTCTCCTTTCTTCTCACTTCCCTTTCAGTACACCCTCCTCCTGTTCGTCATCCTCACTTTGTGTTGGCCGTCCTTCCTCCTCATTCTCTCTCTTTGTTCGTTCGCTTCAATCATCATCCTGGTCACACCTCGCCCGCGCCGTTGCATTCCGGTGCGCGCTAGGTTGTTCTTCTTCTTCGTTCTCTCTTATACACGTACGACTGGCCGGACACCGGTGCCGGTGTTACGGTCCATGTCTTCAAAAGAGCCAGAGAGCGTTGTCGCCCGCGCTCGCGTTCACCAGCCGCTGGACACGGCGACCGCCTGCTGCTGATGCTCCACTGCTGGTGGGACGGCGGGCTCGGGCATCATCTGCCGGTTGTCGTCAGGTGTGGCCTTGGTTGGCGTGTGGCCAAGCGGGAGGAAGGTGTTGAAGCCGATGAGTAGGTTGGGATGACCTTCGAACAGGTTGTACACTTGCGTCACAAGGCCCGCAATATCGAGTCTGCACGAAAGGAAGGATCAATATTTCTGTTTAGAACAAACACGTTTCGAAAAATCGAGATAACTTTGGAATCACAAAAAGCGAAAACTCGAAAAGAACGAAAGGGAAAATCCGCTGAATGTGATTGGTCCACAAAAACCCCGAGTCCGAAGGGACCAATGGGGAAGTAGCGACACGCGCACGTGCCCGCCGGAAATAGACATGACAAATGGTAAAAGACTACCAGTCGTCGCGCGGTGCACAGAAAAAAGAAAAGGGGTCCAGGATGGAGGAGGTAGATGAGGATCAAGAAGAAGTTCTGCCGCGTACCTTTGTTCTTTGAAGGCGTGCATGATGGCGAGGAAGGTGCGGTACACCTCTGGTCGCTCGGCAAAGGTTCGCTTGACTCGCTCGAGATAGCTCACCGCCCGCTTGAGGACACGGGAGGGGGCCTGCGGTGCCTCATCTGCTCCTTGCAGTTGCTGATTTCGCTGCTTCTTGTTCACGCTCCTGGGTTGCCGCATTTTTCCTTCGTTCTTTTAGGGTGGCGTCGCTTTCGTTCTTTGGGTGGAGGCGTGGTGGGTTCGGATGAAAAATATGGACCTCGAAAACGGTGGGGTCACAAAATATCGAAGATGGTCTCCGAACCAAAGCAGACGTGTGAGGCTCGGTCCAGCGAGAGGAAGAGAGCTTTGGTTGCGGAGGGTTTGGTGCAGCGCAGGCAAAGGAGGGAAGAGACCTAAACGACACAACCAGACGGCTGCCTCCCCAACACGCCAGAAGGTGTCAACGTAAAGGAATTTTGGGAATGTCAAGTCCGCAGAATATCAGCACCAATGGCGGAGTGTTGTCAAGTTTCTGTTAGTTTACCAACATGTTTCCGTGCAAGTATGCAAGAAATGCCGCATTTCAAGCATGCAAGAAACATTCCATTCATTTTCCTCTTACGCCAGGAAATATCCTCTGGCAGGAATAACAGGTAATCTCTGCTTCATCATCTCTCATCTGGAGGTCATCTCACTCCTTGTGTTCACAACCTTACCGTCGATAGATTGATTGAGCGCACTGGAGCAGGGATGGAGATCGAAGATGAGCAGAGCGGGAGAGGGCTGTTCCCTTTTGATCAGTTGCCGCCAGAGCTGCAGATCCATGTCTTCTTGTCACTCGATCTCGGGTCGCTGGCCGCTGCTACTCGCGTATGCAGCGCGTGGCACTCGCTCATCGATGACCAAGTCACTTGGAAACTCAAGTACGTCTCTTTTCCGTAATTTTTCATCCCTACATTTATGATTTATTTATTCCACTCTTGAATAATATTTATTATCTATATATTATTTTATTTGGTTTTTGCTTATTTTCTTCTCAAAAATTCAGATGTATGCGAGACTATGCGTACTACGTGGGAGACACGCCGGTACCGGAGGAGGACTGCGTGGTCCCCGACGAGAAGAACTTTCGAGGTGCGCCGCTCTCCTACTGAGGGATTGGGACTGAGTGCAGTGGATTGCAGCTGAGCCCAGAGATGATCCCTTTTGGTGCGGAAACGTGTTGCTGACACAGTGTGTGTTCCGCTTCCATCATTGCAGTGACGATGGAAGAGCTGGAGGAGGCCGTGAGTCGCGGCAACGAGCAAGCGCTGCTGCGGTTGATCAATCTCATCCATAGCTTCTCGGAACATGCCTCGACCGAAACGGACGATGAAGAGGATGCAGACAGCGGTGATGATGAGCAGAGCGACAGCCGTGCGGATGACACTCAAGCCCGCAACGAGAATGAGCAACAGAGGACCAGCAAAAAGAGAAAGAAGCAGGACAGCACCGACAAGAGTGAGGAAGAGCGGCGATATGAAGTCACCGACTGGAAAGAATTCTATAGGCAGTGCCGTGACTGTGTCGATATCAACGGCTACTGGATCGGCGAGTACGGCTCGCACGGCAAGGAGCTCATTCATGTAGATCACAAAGGCTTTCACGTCTTCGCCACCAAGATCACTGGTACACAACTACCCGGTGCAGCTGCACATGGCCATGGAGGCTCACGAGCGTACACCTATAGGTGACGCCAATGTACCTGCTGGCAAGCCGACATTCAGGATGACCATGGTGGCTAAGGGAGACAAAGGCAAAGGAGAGGTACGGAATCGCTCACCTGAAACATCGGCAGAGCAGGACTGACTACAATGCTTCGCACAGATGCATCTGGCCGACACGGGGTACATTCGTCCCCGGTGGGGCCGTGCATACTTAGTTATCGTAGTACGTGCCACCCTCATCACAAGCTGGTTAGACTGTAGGAGCTGGCTCTAACCTAGATCGACAGAACAAGAACAACTTCGTAGCAAAGTGGTTTTACGGCCCGCATCCCACCCAGCACTATGACACCTACTACGAACGAGTCAAAGAACTAGGCCCGGCGCTTCGAAAGAGAATCGCCTCTCTGCAGGCGGTGCACGCAAGGACCACTGAGGAGGAGAGCAGTGAAATGAAGATGAAGTCTATGGAAGTGGAAGGTGAAGACAATCCTCACGATCTGTGTGGCGAACGTGGAGTGACAGTGAGCGGCGTAGCCTTCCGGCTCATGCACGTGCCTGAGATCGGGCAGTTCAAAGTCGAAGAAACGGACGAAGAGGATTCCGATACGCACAGTGCTGGGGGACAGCGCGACATCGAAAGCGGAGTAAGGAGCGAGAGTGAAGAGGAGGAGAATGAAGAAGAGGAAGAGAACGAGGAAGAGTATATCGAGTTACCCGACTTACGTGATGATGAGGGGGAAGACAGCGGACTCGCCTCCACACCTCCACCTCGATGCGACTTTCAATAACAACAGCTTGTTCCCCGTGCAGCGACGTCCCAAGGATATCTCCGATGTCCAGTATATCCTAACCAAGGGAAAATGGTTGCATTGGACAGCCAACAAAGGTAATCAAGCGGCGGAGTTGGCCGGGAAAATGCGATTGGCTAGCCCAAGAGCAAACCCGGGCGATTCCGAAATGGAATCGCCGATCACGATGACGCCGATGTTCCTCTAACCAACCATCAAGTACAAAAGGCTTGATGAAGAGCCTAGCTCATCATCAGCACGACAAACAAACCACTTATCCGCAAACCTCCAAACGATGGCCAACACCAAGATCGAATCCCTGCCCTTCGTCGAAGCCTCGCTCATCTTCTTCGACCCTTCCATCATAGAAGGCAAGCCCTACAACCGGGCGTACGATGATCCCGTCCTGCCGACGACCAACGTCATCCCGGAGCCACACAACGTGCGCGTCTACAACGCGCGTCCGCTGCTGAGTGAGGATTCTTCATCGGAGGATGCACTCTCTATCGAGCGTCAGGGTTTCGAGCTGCGTGAGCACGAGTCCAAGGTGGAGGACTTCTACAACGACAAGGAGGTCCAGTCGGTCTACTACCCCGAAGTGATCGAGCTCGTCAAGGCGGTGACGGGAGCAAACGAAGTTATCGTCTTCGACCACACCATACGCGCGCGCAAGGACAAGGGCCGACGTGAGCCCGTGCATCAGGTGCACAATGACTACACTGTGCTGTCCGGTCCGCAGCGAGTGAAGGACCTCACCAATGACCCAGAGCTCCTGGCCGAGCGTCTGGGTAACCGATTTTCCTTCATCAACGTGTGGCGGCCCATCAGCGCTCCTGGTGTTCCCATTGAGGAAATGCCACTTGCCGTGAGTGATGCCAGGACGATCAAGCAGGAGGAGTTCGTAGAGCTGGACCTGATCTATCCCGATCGCGTCGGTGAGGTCTATCGTGTGGTGTACGGCGAGCAGCAGAAGTACTTCTACTTCCCTGGAATGCATCGCAGTGAGGCTATCGTCTTCAAGGTCTACGACTCAGTTGATGACGGCTCTGTCCCACGATTCGTTGCGCACACGGCCTTCGTCGATCCGACCTCTCCTGCCGATCCTCGTCCTCGTGAAAGCATCGAGATCCGAACGATCGCCTTCTTCGGCCCCTCTTCTTCTTCGTCGAAGGGTAACTAGAACCTTTCCTGATGACCGCTGTAAATAGTCACAATCAAAACAATTGTGAATTTCGAAACAAATTTCTACAAATCAACAACTTGTTACATTCCACAACATTCTTTCAGGGAAAGAAGAAATAAACGAATTCCAGCGCTTTGAGTTTGCCGATCATCCCACGTTGCACGAAATGGACGAGGAGGCGCTGCCGTCTTTTTTGTTCGGGATAGACGAGAACGTGCGCGCCTGCGTGCTTTTGCACCTCCTTCCTCGCGACCTCGCCCAGGTATGCACGAAAAAGGATTCATTCTCGGCTTGAAAAAACAAAAGAAATAGACATTTTGAGTGGTGATCGTTTGTTTTAAAGCACGTGTTACTCTCACTGGTGCAGGTGGCACAGACATGCCGCACGTTGGCCATCGACGCACAGCGCAACGTAGTGTGGGCCACGCTGTTCCTGCGTCGCTTCGGTTCCGACTTCTGGGGCGAACACATCAGCTCACCGCATCCCTACCATGTGCGCTTGAACCCGTCACGGCCTCATGAAGTTGATGGTGGTGGTGGTGGTGGTGGTGGTGGTGGTGATGATGATGATGATGATGATGTGCATGATGATGGATCATGACAATGATGGTTGTGGGCTGTAGTGCTGATTGCGGAATGCTGGACATGACTTCTGATGAATGAGCAGGAGGTGCCTGCAAGGCCACCCAATAAGTGGGCTCAGATGTTGCCAAGCACTGTGTTCGAGAGCTTCCTCCAGGAGAGCGGTCTTTCAACGTCAGGAGGAGACGCGGTGCAAGACGCACAATCAACGCTGGCCCAAGAAGAGAGCGAGGCGCGACGTGAACTGCTCAACTTTGTACAACAACACGAGGACCAAGGTCGGCAGGAGTGCGGTTGGAAAGCAGCATACAAGAGGTGACATCTCAATGTTGGCTGCGGATTGAGTGGTGGACTCAACCGACTTTCTGCAGGATGCATGAGATGGCGACAATGTGGCAAACTAAAGCTGATATTGCATTCCTCGTTGCTGGTCACACTTCGTTTGCTCGGCTTTCCACCATCATGGACATTATCAAGGAGGGCATCATCACTGGTACAAATCATGTTTAATGACCTACGCTTCCTTGTGATTGCTGATGATCGTTACTGGTTATGATAGGCAATTTTCGAGATGAGCGCACTTATGATACGACTGAACCTCTGGCTTCGCCACTTCACTGCGTGGATCGACTCAGCCCTACAGGCTCTTGTCGAGTACTGCGTGTGCCGCTTCACGCTTCCAAACTTTGGCGTGGTAAAAGCTGGAATGCCAACTTTTGTGTCGTAAGAAAGCCCAGGTGAGAGTTGATCTTTGACAGAGCACTTCCTAATGGCGAGTAATGACCTTTGCCTCTCTCTGCAGGAACTGGTGGGCGGATCAAGGTAAGCGCCTGTTCAGAGGATTGAGGCTGCGAAAAGTCCTTTGGATGGGCAGGAGAATGCATGTGATTTACGCGCTTGATTGTGAACACATGCATGAGCCTGAATACCAAGAAACGGTACGAGTGATTCAGTAGCTTCTTCGCTTCACAGCATAGCCACCACGTGCTAACAATAGAAGAAGGCATTTCGTGAACTTCATGGATTACTTGGCGAGGGTAAGGATCAATTCGAGGAGGGCCTCTTTGTCAACTTGCACTTGATCAATGTGAGCAAAGCATATTCCCGTAACCAAATCCTCGAACGCCTCAAGGTACCTTCCTCACACTTCCTTGTTTGATCAACTAATGCGCTCACACATATTGAACTTTTTGCAGCTACCGCTCGCGGTAGAACCGATGCACTGGTGTCCGTATTACGCTGGGCCCGTTAGCTTTGTTGTCACCTGCATCAAGATGTCCTCGGAATCAAGTGACCTTTCATCAGAAGATCACGGTATATCTTTCTCAGAATAAGCTCGGTGCAGCTGCACTCATATTCTCTCTTGCAGAACGCAGAGAGAAGCACATCCTACGTTCCTTCCGTTGGCTCTGCAAACAGCCCTCGGCCAGACCCCACTGGCACGTGCCAAAGTCGGCCCGGCTGTGTGCGCTGACCGATACACGATCTGCAATGGACCGAAGTGGAGAGTACTTATCCCTCAACATCAAGATACACGCGGTAGAGAGGTCATTGCCTTATGATGGCGATGATTAAATCTAAAGGAGGAGAATGTACACAGCTCGTTGGCTTCGAACGTCTAACCTATCTCGTTGTTTGTTTGAAGACAGCAATGCTCTGCTGGCGATGCGCGTTACAAACATGCTTTGTCTAGAGCAACGCACACAGACTTATGCTCCAGGTAGGCGTGGAGACCTTCTTCGCCAAGTTCACGCCCGATGCCTGATTCCTTGAAGCCACCGAAGGGAAGGGCGGCATCAAGTACGTTATAACCTATCGGTGATATCCATGCATCACGAATCAGATGATTGTCGGTCTTCATCGTGGAGGAAGGACATCAGCAAGATGGGAGTGCGTACAGTTTGCCCACACTGTGCCGGCGTCTACAGCCTTGGCTATAGTCAGATACTTGTTGGTGTCCCTGATGGCGGATATCGGGTGAATTCAAGATCAACTGCTGATGGTTCAGCTAGCGAAGGATACGCACTTGGTAAACACAGATGCCGCAAGACCATAAGTGGTGCTGTTGGCCTTGTGGATGGCCTCTTCGATGGTGGAGAACTTCTCCACGACAAGGACCGGCCCGAAGATCTCCTCCTTGGAGACCCTCATGTTGTCATCCACGTCGGCAAAGATTGTGGGCTCGATGAAGTAGCCCTTGTCGCCCAGCTGGTTCCCTCCAGCGATGAGCCTGGCGCCTTCTTGCTTCCCTACCTGGTCTCGGGTTCAGTTTGCGGAGCATCAGGGGGTCAAAGGAATGTACCTTAATGTAGTCCATGATCGTCTTGAACTGCTCTTCATCGATTACTGGCCCTTGCTCGGTCTCATCGTTGAAGGGATTCCCTACTTTCCGTTGTTTGGCTCGCTTACCCAGCTATACAAAGTGGAGATGCCCGTGAATTGCGAGCTACTATCCCACGCAACTTGGTAGTATGAAGGAGGTACCTCATCTATGAACTTCTCGTAGATGGTGTCCTGCACCAGGAGCCTTGTCCCTGCGCAGCAGCACTGCCCTGCATTCATGTAGACGCCTGACCAAAGCGGGCTGGGCATCAGATATCTGGAGTCAAGGTCGGGGTAAGGTAGGCGTACCCTCAAGGGAGACATCCACAGTACGATCAAAGTCACAATCATCAAAGACGATATTGGGACTCTTCCCTCCCAACTCCAGTGTGGTCTTCTTGAGGTTGCTGTGTTTGAGGTCAAGTTAGTAGGCTGCATAGTTGGGAAGCATGGTCTATCTCACCTCTTCGCGGAATACTTGAGGATCTTACGGCCCACTGCGGTGGAACCGGTAAAGGCTACCTTGTTCACATCCATGTGCATCGCTAACGCCTGTTGTATCGGAGTTAAAAACAACAGACCTCATTTGGCTGAGTTCCGTCAGGCCTACCTTGCCGATCTCGTGACCATGGCCAGTGATGATGTTGACCACGCCTGGTGGAAAGCCCGCCTCGACGATGAGCTGGCCTACCAACAGAGCAGACAACGGCGTCTTGTCCGAAGGCTTGAGGACGACGGTGCAACCAGCCGCAAGGGCGGGACCAATCTTCCACGCAAGCATCACCAGAGGGAACTGTTTTCCGGTAAGCGATAGCGCCCAAAGGGGAGATCAGAACAGACAAAGAACATAGTACATTCCAAGGGATGATCGAGCCTACGACTCCGACTGGGTGGAGTAGCGAGTATGCATGATAGTTGCCGTTTAACGGGATGGTCTTCCCCTGTATCTTGTCAGCCCATCCTGCATGGATACATTACGCATTCATACATGCATTCAGAGGAGAATCAACACTATTCCCAACGAAGGGGAATGTGAGTTACGTACCAGCGTAGTAACGAAGAGTGTTGATTGTCAGTGGCAGGTCAATTGTCTTGGAGTGCGTCTTGAAGGGCTTGCCGTTATCCAGCGTCTCCACAGCGGCCAGCTCATCCGCATGTTCCTCGATCAGGTCGGCCAACTTGTGTATCAATCGCGCTCGTTCCACTCCTAATGGCAACAACACATGTCCATAAGTGTTTAAGTGAAGCATTCAAAAGACCAATCAGAGAAGGAGGAATGTACCCGTCTTCTTTGACCACTCCGGGAAGGCTCGCTTGGCGGCCTGCACAGCCCGATCAACGTCTTCTCCATGAGCCTCGGCCACATCGCAGATCTTCTCGCCAGTGGAAGGGTTGATGGTGGTAAAGGTGGTGCCCTGTGAAGCGTCGACCCACTTGTTGTCGATGAGCAGCTTCGTCTGCAGCTTCGGGATCTTCTGGTTCACTTTCATCTCGGAGTCAAATAGCTTGCCTACATGCTCCGCCTTGCCTTTTGAGTCTCTGTCCTGCTTTGCAGCTTTCGTAGCCATGCTGTGCGTATTACCCGGTATCCACGCAAGGAATGTAAGAAACCATGAGTGATATGCCATCCCGGTCAAGGAATGTACCTTCGTTTGATAAGAGGTTTGTGTGAATGTAAGGTTCCAAGAGTCTTATGGCTTAGGCCCCTGGCCAGTAGTTTAGCCGTACAAGGTTGAGGATCGACACCGCACGAGCATCTTGTAGATGGACACAACAAACAGACGCTTGTCGGGTGGGAGGTTGCTGAAAAGTCAGTGCAAGCATTGGTGGCCTTGATGATCTCCGATAAGTTTGAAATCATTTCCAAATTCCCATACGTTTTGAAAACACAATATCGTGGAAAAGCGACGAAAAGTTGAGGAAATGCCGCAAATTCCAGTTCTAATAAATTTGACACATGCAAACTAACTTTTCGGAAACTTTTTCCAAACGCGTCCCCTGTGACACGCACACAGGAGAAGTGAGTGCAGAGAAGGACCAGGTCTGCGTGTGGTACCACCTTTTTCTTCTCATCTTCATCTTCATCTTCATCTTCATCTTCATCTTCCTCCGACTTCATCTCAGGCCTTCTTCCTGCAATTAATTTATTTATTATTAATTTATTGTTTCATCTTCGTGTGCAGAGAGGAAATGGAGAACCGACATCCTACCAAGAGAATTTTCATCAAATACGGACCCGATGTCAAGCGGGTGGATTTGCCCACCAATGGTGAGGCCACCCTGGCCGATCTCAACGGCCTCTTCATGACGCGCTTCGAGCTCCCGTCCGAGCTGCTGGCCCTCGCCCAGACCAACCAGCGGCTGCCGCTCTACATCCAAGACCGCCAGTCCCAGGTATGGTACGAACTCGAAAATGGACACGACATCTACGAGAGCGCCGTCATCGACCTGCGCAAGCCCGACCATCTCTCCTATCCTCGTGGCAGTACGTTTTTTTTTGCATTTCTTCCCAATCATTTGAACTTGATGACTTTTTTTGAAATGCCAACAACAATAATAATAATAATAATAATAATAATAATAATAATAATAATAATAATAATAATAATAATAATA
>CDEZ01022494.1:0-80213 GCA_000826365.1 Acanthamoeba royreba | reverse complement strand
TAATAATAATAATAATAATAATAATAATAATAATAATAATAATAATAATAATAATAATAATAATAGTTTGTGTTTTAAAAGGATAAGAATAATTTTAATTTGATTTCAAAAATATGAAAAATAACAGGCAGCCGTGGAGGACACAAGATCGAGTACTGCGCTTCATCGACCAACGACAAACTAGTGTTTGTACGTCTTCTCTTGATTGATCTCAAGTTTATTTTGCTTTTCATCTGCTATTTATTTTATAATTTGAAAAAAGGAAGTAGTGGCCCAAACTAACTCACACATGCATGCATGTGCATCGCGCAGGTGATGTGCGGTTTGCCGGCACGAGGCAAGACCTATATTGCGAGAAAGATCTCTCGCTATCTGAACTGGCTCGGCGTCCCGACACAGGTGCGTGAGAATTGTAGTCTCAACCCTCCAGAGTGAGGGAGCTAATCTGATGTGCAGGTCTTTAACGTTGGCAGCTACCGACGAGAGAAGCTGGGCGCGAAGCAACCTCCAGAGTTCTTCGACCCAACTAACCCTGAAGGCAGCACTCAGCGCCTGCACATGGTACAATAGCGAGTGTCCGTTACTCTGCCGGTGAGCAAAGTGATTCTAAGCGATTGCTCACTCCCCTAGGCTGTGCTGGCACTTGATGATATGTTCGACTGGCTGAACAAGGGAGGACGCGTGGGCATTTACGATGCCACCAACTCAACCAGATCCCGTCGTCAGCTTATCATGTCGCGCTGTAAGGACGAACACATTCAAGTCATATTTATCGAGAGCATCTGCGAGGACCCTGGTACGTAGCTCTCATATTCAAAACACCCTTTTCTTTTGTCGCCTTGTGTTCTCAACTGTGATTCATACAGACATCATTCAGTCTACTCTTCGAGAAACCAAGCTTCATTCGCCTGAGTACAGCTTTCTCTTTCTTGAATTTTTTTTCAGACTTAATCTTACTATTGGACTACTTTTAGTTTTGAGGGAGTGCCATCCGAGGAGGCTATTAAGCAGTTCCATGAACGAATAGAGTTCTACTCGAAAGCCTACGAGACAGTAGACGAAGATGAGGGCGTAAGGTGAGTACAGCGCTCTTGTTTGATCGTACCAAGGTATCTTACTGTTGATATGATGGCCCACAGTTTTATCAAGATGTTCGATGTGGGGAAAAAAATCATCGTTCACAGCTTGCCTTCGTCCTATCTGCCCGGAAGAGTTGTGTTCTTCCTCATGAACCTGCACATCATTCCCCGTCCCATCTTCTTGGTACCGCATGTTTGGATGTGTGGTTAAGTCTATGAAAATGTCTAACTTCTATGACTCGTGATAGACAAGACACGGTCAGAGCATGGACAACGTCGAAGACAAGATAGGAGGTGATTCTAAGCTGACACCTGCCGGCGAGAGATATGCACAGGCACATTAAACCATGCGCGGCCCCGTTAGGTGCTTTCAGCTAACTTTTCCGCCAGGCCCTTTCGGCATGGGTCAATCAACGAGTTGCTAAGGGCGAGGGCAAGAAGAAGATATCCAATGAGAAACCTATGTCAGTTGAAGGACAGGAGGATAAGTTGACCAAGCTTACCGTCTGGACCTCTACACTCCAACGTGCCATTGCTACCTCTCAGTACCTGCCACAACGCAAGATTCAACTGCGCTGCTTGGATGAAATTGATGCGGGCAAGTGTGATGGCATGAGCTATGAGGAGATTGGTCAGTTGCTACGCGCATGCTTGTTGCCTTGGCCCTTGACTCATCCTTTACACAGCCAGAAAGATGCCCCAAGAGTATGCGGCTCGTGCTGCCGATAAGCTCCGATACCGTTACCCTCAGGGCGAAAGTTACGAGGATGTCATTCAGGTAACTGAATCCCAGCATAGTGCCTCCTGTACATCGTAACAAAGTGCTCATCGCG
The DNA here is from genome assembly GCA_000826365.1 of Acanthamoeba royreba. Classification (NCBI taxonomy): domain Eukaryota; phylum Discosea; order Longamoebia; family Acanthamoebidae; genus Acanthamoeba; species Acanthamoeba royreba. The sequence goes on along the minus strand of CDEZ01022494.1, from coordinate 78,301 downwards.
CACGTGCAGCGGCTAGAGCCGATCATCTTCGAGCTGGAGCGGCAGCGCGACCCAGTGCTCGTGATTGCGCACAACGCAGTCATTCGGTGTCTCTATGCCTACTTCAAGGAGAAGCCTGCCGAGGAGTGTCCGCACATTGACATCCCGCTGCACACCCTCATCGAGCTTGTGCCCCGCGCCTACGGCTGCGAAGAGAAAAGATATTCCCTTCTGAGCAAGGAGGACGCCGCTACACTCAACCGTTCCCTCAGCCGAGATATGGTAGCGAAGCCCCCCGCTGATGGCAACTAAGTTGGCTATTTGCCATTGTACTGAGCTGCCCCTCCTCTTCGCCGTTGCTGGCGTGATGTCTTGTAGCTTTTTGTTTCGTATGAAACGTGTTTCGACCGAAACTGGCAACTTACTTGGAAGGGCTTCGTGGATTCATGCATCCTGTGGGAACACAAACGTGTTCCCACTGCGCCTAGAAGGAGAAGGGGATCACGAACAATATGTGTTTATAACATGTACCGAGAGATGTTGACAAAGCTTTCACCCTTGCGAGCTTAGCGCGTCATCCTTGACATTCTGCAGTCGTGTGAGAAAGTCACCAAGATCGTTCTGCTGCTGTTGCTGCTGCTTGGCGCTCGCCCTGGGCGCGCGGCTAGTGCCCTCGTTCAGGGTTATCACCTCTGGTGGCTTGTGCGTGGACCAGGCGGCAAAGGAAGTTGAAGGCCCTCGTGGAGAAGTCGATGTTGAAGCTCTTCCTTGCGGGGTCGAAGTATAAGAAACTGAAGAAGAAAGAAGCGAAGATGACGAAGATGCACGCTCAGGAGGATCCGGCGCGGCAGCTGATGATTGCAATGGAGAACGCCCTCCGGACGTAGCTAAGGCTGCAGAAAGGGAGGGTAGAGAGTCGCTCTTCTCGGGTCGTCGGCCTCGGCCAAAAGTAGGAATGAGCGAAGAGAGTGATCGGTAGTGAGACTTGGTGGGCGTAGATGCCGGCGACTCAGATTCAGTCCTTCCATAGGCAGCAGCAAGATTGTAAGAGGAAGTAGCTCGGGAATACGAAGAAGATGAGGAGAGAGATGGAAATGAGCTGTCGTCGGTCAGCTCGGATATGCGGTATGTCGACTTCTTTTCCCCAGTGTCTACTGTTGCAGTAGCATCGGTAGCAGATATGTCCGACACAGCCGGCGGTGGTGCAGCCAAGGATGATGAAGAAGTGGAAAATAGCGATGAAGGAAACAGTGCACTTCCGAGCGTCTTGAGAGGTGAGTTGTCTTTAAACGCCGCAGACAGCCCTGTTTCGGCGTCTGTTTCGGCGAACTTGGCCAACTCCTTACTTTTAAGATACTGTACAGCGGCTTGCAAAGAGACGAGGTTGAATCTAGAGATGTGGTAGTCTAGTTAGTCGCACTTAACATTCATTACATCAATTGCGAAAGTACCCCATCTCATTTGTGGATAGGCTAATGAAGGTAAGGTTCTCCATAAGGTAGAGGTTCGTGCGCAGATATTTGGGCTTAGAGAGAACAATGATGTAGACCAAGAAAGGGATGAGATCGTCGGTTGTAATGCTCTCCTGGGAATCTGGATTTCGAAGTGGATCTCAGCAAAATCGAAGTCATTTATAGTTAATGATAAGGTGTACCTGGAGGTTGGCTGGCAGCTACGGTTTTCATGATGAGATCGCAGGTCTCTTTGAGACAGTACAGCTTTTCCAAGGGAGAGGTGCAAGCGTCCATGAATTTGAACTGTCGGCTCGGAGCTACCATGCTGCACTGCAGGGCCTGTCTAATACCTATTTAAGGGTAGAGGTGAGTTACAAGAAATTATTTGCTTCAAACGCTTAGCCTGAGGAACGAACCAACATCGCTTTGTCGCAGATTTTTAAGTGAGGAAGCAATGGAGAAAAGCTCATTGTCCTCCTTCGCAAAAATAGTTGTGAAGCCATCCCACAGCTTGGCGTACAATCGATTAAGTACGTATCTGATGCAGCGCACTGTAAGTTATAAGTGTGAGAAAGTGTGGTCACTCACGTACACTTCGACAATTTCCTTGAACTCAGCCAGGTGTTTGTTCTTATAGTGGAACTCCCTGAAGACAGGATTGGCGCAGAGCAGCGCCTGCGTGTGACACGTTTGTTGTTAGCACAAATTCATCAATTCATCTGCGGGAACGAGTGTGTTTGAATACATACCTCCGCTGCATAATTGTAAAGATCCTGCACTTTCTTGATCACGTGCGTTTCAAACCCCTTGATAATTACGTAGGTTTGATTGAACTCACCAGTGATTTCGTCGATCTTCTGCAGCACAATCTCGTTCTCGGGAAAGGAGTCGAGAAAGTACTTAACACTGCGATTTATGTGTGAGCTGTAAACACATGTGGCTCATACACGACTCAAGTAATGAATCCGTACGCAGTAGCCGTGCGTTCCTTTGGCAGAATGCTGTGGGCATCACGCACCTGCAGGGAGGTCAAATTTAGCGTATGTCCATCCAACCTAGCGATGGGCGGGCCATACCTCCGCGCCTCCGATGAAAGGCCGGTCAATGAGCAAAACCCGAAAGCCCTGTGACTGCGCATTGTAGAAGAGTTCCTCAGAGAGGATCTTGATAGTACGCGGCTCATCGAATCCTGTGTCAGAATCAAACCGCGAGTGTTTGCCCATGACACACAGGACAGGAATGAGCATGCCATCGTGAGGTACCTTGCGCAGTGGTAATCTGGTTTCCCTCCACCTCAAGAGTCTTGTCGCACAAGCTGGTGTAGCTTCCCTGGAAGTACGGCGACGAAGCCAGGATATGGAGTTCTGTTTTGGATAAAAATTATATTTTTTGGACATCTAGCTCTATACTCAGAATTGTTACAAATCTAAAATTATAATAATTGCATTAATTTAAAATCCAATAAATAAAATAATGGCCTTGAATCATAATCTATAAAAAAGGGAAATTTTAATTGCAGCCTTTGAAGAATAATTGAAAGCTAATTCAAATAATAATTGAGAATGGGAATAGATAAAAATAATGATTTTTAATTTATCAATTCATGATGCATCCAATTCTGTTTTTTCCGGAGTCCCAAGGGACACGTACTTATGAATTCCTCGGTGAGCGAGGTGCCGGCGAGGGAGGCCGCTTGCGGGACGCAGACGAGGTAGCATTTGGCCTGTACTTGTTGGTACAGACCTGCAAACTTCTGCTTGAGGGTCAAGAAGAAGGGGTTCGTCGTGACATCCTCCTCTTCCTCCATTTTCCCCTCCTTTCTCCTTTCTAAATACGGTTCAAGATGAAGATGATGAAAATGGGGGTATTGATCTTCCTCTATGTAAGTAATTCTAAAGGGAATTATAGCAAATGATTTGTCATTTGAGAAATCCCGGATTTGTAGAGGTAAATCAGGAAACATGATGGCAACCTATGAAATTTCGCAAGAAATTTTAATTACTGAAATTTTTACTTTTGATTCTTTCATTTTTATATTTTGGTTCAAATTTCTCCCATATTTATCACAGTTTGAAAGAAAGAAAGAAAGACGTTCTCGTCAATTTCTGCGAGTGGCACTGGTGCTGAGTCGCGCGCTGCGGGCACCAGCCATAGTACTAGTACTACTACGAAAAACAAGATACCCAAGAGGATGGAGACACGATCGTACGTGGCCTTCTCACTTCCCTCCGTGATTGAGGTGTATCTAAGGTTTGTTTGGCCTTTCTGGTCTTGTAGGGCAGAGGAGTGGTATCAGCTGGGCAAGGCAGCAGAGAAAGAGGGCGACCTGAGCACAGCCATCCGTCACTACAAGAGGGCCGAGCGTCTCGGCCACTCGCTCACAGACCCGCGTCCGCCCACGCGGTGGCCTGAAGTGCGGCTTGAGGGTGAGTATGGAGGATGAGCATGCCTGCATTGTTTACGATGAGCTGGGAATCACAGTGATGTTCATGTTGATGCAGAGGAAGAAGAGATTCGACCAAGGCTCACCGATGAGGAAAGAGAAAAGCTGGCCAAGCATCCGCATGTGTTTGACTATCAGTTTACCTCCGAGCAGCTGGTAACTCTATCTTGGGATGAAGATGGACTCTGCACATGTTTGGTCGTTTACCCTTAGTGTGGATAGGAGTCCCTTGAGGAGAATGGCTATCTCGTGATACCCAACGTCGTGCCGAAAGAGCTGTGCGAACGCATGACAGAAGAGCTCTTTGTGAAGGCCGAGCACCTCATGCGGGTCACTCGCCATGATCCATCAACCTGGGCTGTACCTTTCTTATCCTCACTTCGCTGAGTGGAATTGAAAATCAACATTTCATCATTAGGAGATCAATCCGATCGGGTTTGTTGACTTCTGGCATGGTGAAACATACAACCAGCTGCGCCAGAATCCCATCCTTTACTCCATCTTCGCTCAGATACTCAAGACGCATCGCCTTGTGGCCACAATAGATAGGTAAACTCCAGCTGAGTAAACAATAACAGTGCACTGATCCGTCACATCTTTACTAGAGCAAACTTAAACCCGCCAGCCTATGTGACGGACGCAGAAGGCAAGGTGATAGCCAAGTTCAACAGTCGTCGAGATGCTTTATTCCCAGTGCACACGGACATGAATCTCTGGTAAAGTGTGACATTTCTCTGTAGTACATGCTCTCGGATTTAATGGTAATGCAACTGTATACTTAGGAATCTGAGGGAAGGCTACTGGCAAGGCGGGCTTGCTCTCCAGGACTGTCATTCCGGTGGGTTCCACTGTATTCCGGGTACGTTGCTTTACTCACCAAGTGATGTAATGAGAAGAAGGGCAACTCATGTTCCCGGTAGGATTTCACAAGCTGGAGAAGATCCGAAAGTACCGCCAGGCATGTGAGCAGGGACATTTTGGAGAGTTGGATCCTCCTGACCGATACTTTTGCTGGTTTCATGATGAGGAGCTGATACAAACCCGAGCTCGCCAAGTCCCCATGAAGCAGGTTAGTTGCTCTTGATCCTGTCACAGTGAACACATCTTCTGATGCGATCGGCTCACAGGGTGACTTCGTGATATGGTCGAGTCGGCTTCCGCACTCCGCGCTCGCGAATACCTCTGATACCTGGCGAGTGCATGCCTATCTTCGTTTCCTTCCTTCCGACAACTTTCCAGGTACTCATCTTTGTACATTGGATGCATACATCTGTGCTTCGATCTCACTGGTTGCCATGTGTAGGGTACGCCCAGGAAGTTCGAGAATGTATGGAGACGGGGCGTAAACCGCGCAACTACCCAGCCGGAGGAGTACGCACCTTCACTCAGCGACGATCTGAGTTGTCCTTTACCATAGTTCTGACCTGTTGTTTCGATGCGTGCAGTCAACCAGTCCTGTCAACGCCGGTTGGGAGAGGCCTCTTCACAGGGTTCCTGAGATGTCATGGCTGGGACGTCGCGTGTTTGGCTTCGAGCAATGGACCGACTAAACATGCCATTCCAGCGATGATGTTATTATTCAGGCCTTTATTTAATTGCCTCTGGTTGCAACATCGCGAACATGCTCCGTACGTCCCCTGCCAGCACGTACCCATCTCACTCTGTTTCTTGTTCTTCTTCGTCCTCTGCCGGAGACGCAGGGGTCGTCCCCTTCGTCACTCGGCGTTTCTGGGGCGGTTCGTCTTCCGTTCCCTCGTCTGGATTATCAGGAGGGCTTGAAGCCTTCCTCTTTCCTTCTTCCTTCAACCTGGCACCTTGATCAGTACTCATCTTCATCTCCTTCTTGTGGTCCTCGATCTGCTGCATCACACTCTTTTGCTTCACGTGGTATCTTGGATCGAACGGCTCGTCATAGAGACCCGCTAGCCGCTTCCCAACCTCAGTGAGCTTGATCTCGGGCAACGCCTCCTTGTGCCATCGGTATCGTTCTTTGAACTCCTGTGCGTCCTTGGTGCAGTACATTCGTGGCATCGGGTTGCGTTTGAAGCCGGAAGCAGCCCAGTGGCTCGACGTTGCGCGGTCCTCGAACGCCCGCCTTCGTGCAGCGAACTCCCTCTTCTGAATGTACTGAACGGGCGCCATCGACACGTAGGCAACGATACGATCTCGACCTTGACTCGTGGGTGCCTGGTTCTGATGAGCCGTATCGGATAACCACACTATCACGTCGCCTTGCTCCGCGCGTACCCTTGTGCGTGCCATCGGTACCGGATCGGGCGAGTTCTTCTCGGGGTCATCATCCGCGAGATAGCGTCGACCGTCCTTCTCGATCTCCTCTGTGAACGGTTGCGGCACGCTGCGCAGCTTGGCCCCATCGGATTCACGCTTGGCGTGCGGGAACAGGTGCCAGTCACTCTTGGATTCTATCTTGTTGATCTTGAAGTAGCGATCATGCGCTCTGTGACTCTTGTCCCACACCACTAGGCCGCCATCCTCATCGCCCATGCAGTCCTCCATCACCACCTGCGACTGGAGGCAGACATAGGGCTTGGGTGCCGTGCCATGATCAAAGTGCGCCCAGTGTCCCTTCTCTCCGGCATTGCGGCGCGTCGTCTTAGCGAGATAGACGCAGAACCCGTCAAAGGAGACGCGGAGGTCCTTCTCGGGACACTCGAAGTACTCTGACCACAGTCGCACTATCTCGGGTTGCTGGCGGAGCTCCCACATGAACCACGCGTGACCACCGATCTTGTCGATGCCGTGGACCGTCCCGGCAGGCAAGCGGGTGGCCGACCAGGCGATCGGATTGTCGAAGGTGAGGTACGGATTCCATAGAGTGTAGTAGAGCTCCACGTTCTTCTTGAACTCACGGGTCTTCTCGATGTCCAGTACTCCCTTGATACGCGCCCACCCGTGCGTCTCCAGATGCTGGCGCACCTCCGGAGTGAAGTATTGTTGCGGCTTCCCTTCCCCTTCACTCTTGGTCGCTAACTCCGACTCTGCGTGAGTAGGTGCGTCCATTTCGCATGCGTCACCACTAACTTGAGTTGTGAAAGGCTTCCTTGGCTTTGAAGAAGTCTCTCCTTCTGGGGGCAGAAGAAAAAGAATAGATTAGGCCGAACTTCGCCTTTATCTTATCAATCCCAATTCTTTCCAGGAAATGATTCAGCAACAAGGGTACACCCTTGGCCAAACCAATCACCACAAACTTGGTTTCAAATCTGTTTTCAAAAACTAAAAAGTTCACCAAACAGCCTCATGGTTCTCCTTTTACATGGGCTGTCCCATTTAGACCAAGACTGTGTGTAGAAGTGATAAAGTTCTAACTTACAAATGGTTTAGACTCTCATCTTAATGAAAGTTTCCCCTTGCTACTGCTGCTTCATCTAAAAGCCATGGACCTTGCCACCACTGGTGGTTACGAACAAAAGATTCGGGGGATGACCATCAATTTGTTAGGAAGTGCACGCATACATTGTGGGTACCAGGCAGAGCACTCAGTCCTCAGAGTAGTCCTCGGCCAAGAACTTCTTTTCATCGTAGAACTCTGCTTTGATCTGGCGACCGCCGAACCAACGCCCATTGAGAGCTGTAAGTGCTCGCTGCGCCTCTGCAGATGTAACAGTGCAAAAGATCAATAAAGCAAGCGAGGGATAAGTGGCGAAGGAGGATACACGTACGGTCAACTCCCTGGAAAAGAATAAATATCTTGACGATCACGTCGCCTTGCTTTTCCGACTGTCTCTCTTGGTATATCACCACTCGTTCCACGATCCCATATTTGGAGGCCTCATCCGTAATCTCCCCTTCCAATTCAGTATCAACGTCCTCGGGGCCTACCATATTCTTTAGCACCATGCATCGTGATGTCTGAATCGGCAAAAGAAACAGATGAAGTCAGCAAATCAGTCAGGCATCATGGCGAGCTAGTGGCAGGCACCTTTCCTGAGGTAGCGCCACGAGCAAGTTTCTGCATAAGGGCGTAGCGCTGGTTGGGATTGGAAAGGGTGATATTTTCCTCGTGGCTCAAGGATTCCTCAGCCTTCTTGGCAGCCAGGGCTTGTGCGATCACAGCCGCTGATGAGAGCGGAGCGGGACTCGTGCCAAGAGCAGGAGTGGCGCCAGGCAAACCGATACCCGGCATGAGAGGCATGCCGGGCAAGCCCAACAGGGAAGGAGGCAGAGGATTGAGGAGCCCAGGTAGGGCTGCTGGCGGCGTGGGAAGAATGGGAGTGCTGGAGATGGCCTTGCCGACCTTTATAGGACGGCCACCGAGGTCCCACCCGTTCATTTGCTTGATTGCTTCTTCGGCAGCGTTGGTATCGTCATACTCGATAAAACCGTAGCCCTTATGCTTGCCTGTTTCTGGGTTAGGCTAGACAGAGGAAGAACACGCAAGTTAGCATCAGATGTGTCAGGCAGTCAAAAGATCTCGGTACCATTAGAACGCAAGACTTGATGGTACCGAATGCTCCAAAAACGGATTGAAGGTCGTCGGCCGTCAGGTCCCAGTGGATGGAACCAACGTAAATCCGCTTATTTGCGTTTTCGTCACTGGCCGACTTGCCAGTCAAGGTAGCGAATTCCTGCATCATCTCTGGTGTTGGCTGTGAACTACCCGCAGCGGCGGCGGCAGCAGCAGCGGCAGCTGCAGCTTTCTGCGCTTCGATGGCTGCACTGGCTTGTAGAAGAAGAGCTGGGTTCATCACAGGAAGAGATGGACTGAAAGAAAGGGGTGAAATCCCAGGCATAACTACTTGAGGAAGTACTGGCAGGCTTGCAGGGAAGCCGCCAATTGGAGTGTGGGGGCGGCCCACTTTGATCGGTCTTGGTCGGGAAGAGAGGTAAGCTCACATGGTCTTCAGAGATAGGGAAATTGGAAAGCACAGATACGCGCGCGCAGAACAACAGAAGAGAAAAAGAAGAGAGAATGTTACGCGTGCTCATCATACTCGATTGCCTTGCGCGCATGCGAGCGCATGGTGTGTGGATCATGCAGGTGGTGCGGGTGTGAAGAGCAGTGTAAGAGGTAGAGAAGGAGAGCGGGAGGCGTGGTCGTACCTGCCGCCAAGCACAAAGCCGTTCATCTGCTTTAGTGCTTCGTTCGCCGCATCTGGCGTTGTAAACTCAACAAATGCAAAACCCTTTGATTTCTGAGTCACCGGATCCTATTGTGCAGACGACAACACGTGAGACGCAGAATGAACGGTAGAAGCAGCAAGGTATATACCTTTGTCATTGACACGCTTTTCACAGTGCCAAACGGAGAGAACGCTGCTGTGAGGTCAGCCTCACTGAGGTCAAAGTTGAGTGAACCTACATAAATGCGACACGCCAGATTGATGGGCATGCTGGAGGCTGCCTTCAGTGCGAGCTGTTGCTGTTGTTGAAGGAAGGCCTGCGAGAGACAGTGTTCATTAGACAATATGTCTTTTGAGTAACGACATTGATCGCCAGCGATCTCGCTCCCGCGGTACGTACCTGCTGCAGCTGAAGTGGCGACATCAGTCCCGGCAGCAACCCCTGGGGTTGAGGCAGCGGCGTGTGTGCTGTGCGTCACACCACACATTCCATCAGCAAACATTAGACAACTTTATCTCAGCTTTTTTTTTGAAAAAACATTCGCCATTTGACTTTATTTATTTATTTATTATTATTATTATTATTTGAAAAGCAGAATGTTGTAAATTACGAAAGAATATTCCTAAAATAGAAATGAATTGTTTTTAAAAATTGAAAAAAGAAGGTGAGAGTACCTTGTGGGGCACCGGTAGGGACAGGGGCGGCACTAGCGGCGACCGCAGCAGGCGCAGCAGCAGCGCCCGCCCCAGCCGAGTCCCATCCGCTCCGCCGCCGCTTGCCGCCGCGATCCTCCCCATCTTCTCGTGGGCTGCGGCTTCTCGACCGCTTGTCCCGCCCTCCTCGCGACGATGGTCCGTGATGGCTGCGACTGCGGCTGCGGCTTCTACGTTTGCGGTCGCGGCTGCGGCTACGCGAACCTCGCCGACTTCGTCGCGATGACGTTCGATCGCGGTCGCGCGATCGATCCCTCTCCCTCTCTCTATCCCTGTCCCGATCCCTCTCTCGATCCCTCTCTCGATCCCGATCCCGATCTCTATCTCTGTCCCTATCTCTGTCTCTGTCTCGTCGATCCCTGTCTCTATCTCTGTCCCTATCTCGGTCTCGATCACGGCTGCGGCTGCGGCTCCGCCGACTCCTGCTGCTACGCGAACCTCGATCTCGATCTCGATCCCGATCTTTGTCTCTATCCCTCTCCCTGTCTCGATCTCTGTCTCGGTCTCGATCCCTGGCATCTCGATCGTGGCGATCACCACTTCTCGATGACCCCTCCTCCTTGGTCTTGGAGGACGAAGATGTAGAGGTTGAAGATGAGGATGTGTCCTTTCCGGTCTTCGCCTTGGCCGTATCCGCCCCTTCTTCTCCATTGGCTTCCTCTTCCTTCTTCTTCTTCTGCTTCTTCTTCTCGGCAGCACTGACTTCACCATTGGAGTCAGCTAGCGGTGGTGTTAATACAAGATGGTCGTTGTTGTCATCATGATCCATTTTGTCGTCTGCTTCGTGTTTCGTCTGCGCAGTGTCCCCCTCCTCACCACTGTGGGACAGCTGCTGCTGCTCCTCCATCAATGTCGATCACCCCGCGCCCAGCGGTACGTGATGAAGTCGTTCTAATTTATTTGAGTTTAGCGAAGATGGGATAACGAATGAATCGAGAGATGGAAACAAAGAAAAAACTTTTCCATCAGAGAAAAACAAAAGAAATGGAAAAGAAATGTTTTTGTTGCATACGAAATATGTTTCGGAAAAGACAAACGGTTTCAAAACAAAACAGAGAACCTAGGTTTACTCGGCTGCAGCGGCGAGCTGAGCGCCCACCTTCTGCTGCCAGCTGTGGAAGGACCCGTTGGAAGCAATCATCAGCGCTTTCATAACATCCAGAAGGGCTACCACACCAATCGGCTTCATTTCGCTATCTGTGTGTATGGGTGAGCATGGCGATGTGCACATTCATCAGCTGCAGCGTACCAACTACCCAGAGCCGGTGCAGGCCATGTTTGCTCAGGCGCTTGACAGCCGCTGCAAGGGTAGTTTCTTCCGTGCAGCATTGTTCTGTAGGAGGCTGCGCGCGACCAGGACAATGTTAGATGAGAGCTATGGTGCATGTTTGCAAGCATTGTCGTACCAATCGCTGGCCTTGCACTTCCACAAACTCGCTGACCGGTAGCTGCATCCGAGCGAAAAGCTCATAGGCTAGACCCTACATTCCTTTCCTCAGCATTTCCATTAGATCACTCAAAAGGGCGTTCAGTACCCTCAGATCGCTATCGCTGATCGAACCACAAAACTTGCCCTCATTGTCCACGATCGCTTGGGCCTCGGCAGTCTATTGTTTGATGAGAATCAACGTTAAAGCTGTGCAATTGACAGAGATTATACTTACTCGGTGCTCGTGCAGAGCGGAGAGAGCTTCTAGCGCTTTCACGTCCTTATGTACAGTAACTACAGACTCTTCAATTATCTTCAGCTGGTGAAGACTCTTCTGTCCGGCAGCACCCAGAGCCTGATTAAGTATTGGAATAAGAACCTCTTCATGCTCTTCATGCTGAGGGTAGCTAAAAAACCTCAATATGTTTGTCGAGATACTTGACCACCGATGACTGACTGACAATGTTGGCCACCTTACCTGCATTTGAATTTAGTGGTTTAGATCATCTCGAGCTCTCATCACAAGGGCTTCTACCGTGTTGATCCAGCACCGGGATGCGATGGACTCCCCTCGTAAACACCTCGATCACATGCCATATGCTGATCTCGCCGTCCATGGGCAAAAACACATCGCTTTGTGAAAAATCTAAACAAGGAGCAGCACGTAAGTCAGGTTTTTGTTATCCACGACAGCGATGGTATGCAGGAGACAGGTACTGATAACGCTTCCGATTTCGACCTGCGCAAACTTCCACTCGGCTTCCTGGATCGAGCATGTGTATCAAGGTGAGTTCACAATTCTTATCAGTACTTGACATGAGCATGGAGCACTGAACCTGTGGTGAAGACTCTGACGACAGAGTGGAGAGGAAGAGCGTCACGATGTCCTCCATGTCGACCATCCCGCTGTACTGTTGCTTGTTGGTATCCCAAACTGGCCAAACAAAAGCGCATATTGTGCAATAAGTTAGCCAGCCACCCGCGAGATATAGACACGGGGCTACAGCCATACCAGGCATTGATAGGATGTTGTGCTTGGCCAAGAGCTGTTAGGGAGAAATAATTAGTAATAGATATAGACTTAAGTAAAAATATTTCTTGTGTAAGTTTGAAAATGAAAAGACTTAAGTAAAATAAATATTTATATTTTGTGTAAGTATTGAAAATGAAAAAGATAATTAAATTCGTTTGACACCCCAAGGTTAAAAAAGTAAACGCATGAATTTATTGGCTGATATTTTTTGATGATTTTGGTGTGGTTTCGGTACCGCCAAGGCCTCTGCTATGGTGTCCGATCTTTTGACCCAAACGATCTTTCGCTCCGGCAGAAGTTCCCTCAGGTGTGTCTTCTGCAGTAGCGTGCGCAGCTTTGTGCCCCCCGAATCTTTGTCATCCATAATTTAATTTTGGGTGTGTGTGATCGGTTGTGGTTCTGAAACTGATGAATGTGTGAATTTGGGACGGTAACATGACAGCCAAGATTTCATACATTACTGGAAGAAATCTGCCTGAAAATTGATCTTTTCCTTTTTTCTTATTAATTCTTTCTGTCAACCTTTGGCTCTTCAAGTGTTGAAGACGTAAATACTTAGTTAATAGTTGAAGACGTAAACAGTGTCGTAGCTGGTGATGTACAGCTTCCTGTCCTTAGCGTTGACGCCTGCGCCGTTGATCGCCTTGGTATTGCCCAGAGGAAAGGGACTGCCGCTTTGATCGAAGCACCAGGAGTCAAGCGTGCCCACGTACATTCCATCGGCGGCATTGTACAGCTTGCCCTGGAGGTTGCTCGGATTCTCGGTCACCATGACGTGTCCCAGGAACGTGTAGACACCGAACGCTTGCTTGAGCTCTTGCGAGATCGTACGGATGAACTCGCCCTTTTGGTCGAAGACGTGAACGTGCCCGTTGTAGGCGGCGAAGATGTGGCCGGTGGTCTCCTCCACCGCCACCATGCCAACGTGGTTTTGCGGGATAGAGCTGCCGACGCTGTTGGTCGGAGTCAGGAAGCGGATGAAAGTACCCCACTGATCGAACATCTGGATACGGTTGTTGCCTGACTCGGAGACAAGGAGCTTGCCGTCCTGTGTCAGCGCCACGCCTCTGGGTTCGTTAAACTCTCCCTTGCCTGAACCTTTGCGTCCGAAGGAGCGCACGTAGGACTTGACTACGTTCAAGGAGAATACTTGGATCCGGTGGTTGTCCTTGTCAGCCACAAAGACGTGCTTTCGAGATGGGCTGATCGCCAGGCCCAATGGGGTTTCGAACTTGCCGGCCTCGGAGCCCTGATGTCCGATCTTGGACAAAGGCTTGAACTCGTCGAGCTTGAGCACGCGCAGATGGTCCCGATCCGAGAGCGAGAGAACGAGAAAGTTGTTTTCGGCATCGATGGCTGACTCGTAGTGGCAGACCACCGACACGATGCGCTCGAGGTGCAACATGGGCACGAAACTGATGCTGCTTCTCCTTCGCTTCTTGCCGTTGGTGGCTGCATCAGAACTGTCAGTGTCCCTAATGAGCTTGGTGGCTTGAAGGTGTGCCAGTTTCTCCAGAGCTGCGTTAGCCTCCTCTGCCAGACGTCGGGCCTCCTCGTTCACTGCAGTCTCGCCTTCGTTAGCGCCTTCGTCAAAGGACTGCATGAGAAGCATGTCCAGCTCGCCGATGGCCTCTTGAATGCGCTCCAGGTTGGAAAGCAGCTTGCGCACTTCGGCAACAGCTGGCCCGCTCTCTCCGAACAATTCGTACTTGGCAGCCACGTCGGCAAGCGCTGTGTTCAAGTGCGCCAGCTCGTCTAGGGTGCGGCACTTGGTAAAGTCTATCTTATCATTGAAGACGTCGCGCACGGGTTCCAGCTCGCCTTGCCATCTCCATGCTGCAACGAAGGGCTCCGCCGGTCGCTTGTTGCGTCTCTCTACGATGCGCACCTTCCAGCGCTGCACACTACCAGGCGTAGTCGTTGTCGTCGCGTTGCTGGCCGTGGAGGAGGAAGAAGCGGTACTGGTGCCATCGCCCTGGCTGGCTTCCTGGCCGCCTGGCGCCACGTCTACGACGAAGGTGGGCGGCAAGGGAAGAGAAGGCGTGGCCCTGATGCGCGCGATGATCTCGGCATTGATGGTGGAGAGAGCACGCACCTTGGCCTGCGCTTGGGACATCGAATCTTGGTTGGCCATCGCCAACAGAGCTCCTCCGCTGCCTTCCATGTCGTTTCCTTCTCCTTGTTGTGGTTGTCTTGGTGGTACAACAGAAAGCCGCATCGAACCTGGTCTGGACGGAACATTCCAAGAAATAGCTTCAACCGAACTGCGAAAGGCAGCAGAATCTGTTTTGCTTCGAAATAAAAAAACATCTATTTGAGTACAACCAAAAAGAAGAAGAGCCTTCATCAGGAAACGATCGTGACGAAGGGTGTTGGAATGACACAAGAGGAACGTGCTCAGTAGGTCTCGTCCGTCTTTCCGTCTGGGTAGTCTTCCAGTGACAGCGTTACCGTGCCAGAGCAATCCAGATCCTGTAATGAAGTAAGTACTCCAGTGGTAAACGCTGAGTGCAGAGGGGGGTGAGGAGCCGTACCTGGTCTCGGTAGATACCAACGAGGGCATCGGCGCGCGAGTAGAACGTGTCCTTGAGCGAGATGACGATGCACTGAAGACCGTCGTCTTCGACCCGGGATCGGATGTAGCGCACGACCTTGGCAATATTGTGGTTGTCCAACGCAGCGTCCACTTCGTCAAGGACAAAGAAGGGCGATGGCTGATAGCTGTGGATGGCGAAGAGAAGAGCGAGCGCGGCAACGGTACGCTCTCCGCCCGATAGCTGTTCGATATCGCGGAATCGCTTGAGCGGAGGCATGGCATTGTACTTGATGCCATAAAGGTAGGGCTCATCGGGATTCTCCAGGTTGAGGAATGCCGTGCCACCCACATGCGATGTGCTTCGTGTGAGGGCCTTGTAGATCTGGTCGATCTTATCAGCGATGTGGGTGTAGGCCTTCATGAACCTGCAATTGGTGACACGTGTCAGACAACAGTTTGAAGAAAACGGCTCTGTCAAGTGCATACCGATCATAGCGCTCCTGCTTCATTGTTGCGAACTTCTCAGCAGCCTCCTTAGCGCGTGAACGAGCAGCTTCGAACTGGTCCTCCGTCGATCGCAGTCGTGTCTCTACTTCGGCCAAGTGATCCAGCGCACGCAAGTTGGGTGCCATCTTTTGCATGGCCAGGTTGATGGTCTGTAGCTTCTCCTCGAACTGCTGCCTAACTCGTCCTTCGTCGTCCTTGCCAACCTGGAGTAAAAGATGAGCAAACGACGTAGTGAACAAAATGAAGATCTAGTAGATGTTGTACCGCCTGAAGCTTCTTGCTTAGCTTCGAGAAATCCAACTGTATGTCGTCCTCCTTCTCTGTCATCTCGCGCACATCCTGAGTTGCCAGTTCCATTTCCTCGCTGGGGAACTCTACACCCAGCGAAGGTGTTTCTGCAAAGGAATACAAGTTAAGGTGTAATTGTCGTTGTTGCGAAGAAAGAAGGTCATTATTGTTTGTACCTTGTACACCTTTCTCTGTGCGGACAGGGAGAGCGATATTGTCTACCTTGCATCGCTGGTATAAATTGTGCCTTCGCATACGGAGCTGATCCGTTTCCGTTTCCTAGATTCATTATGGAGCTGATGAGCGGTTTCCGGAACGAATTGACAATAACGTATCACGAGGCTTGTACCAGAGCGGTGACGTGCTTGTGCAGCTTGCCCGCCTGTTCTATAAGACTGTTGAGCTGCTTTTTGATATCCTGCAACTGGCTTTCTAGACTTTCGACCTCTTTCTTGGCTTCATCAGCCTGTCGCTTAATTTCGTTGGCTTCCTCCTTTTCTTTTTCCTCATCCTTCTCCAGGACTTTGATCCTCTTCTTGCACTCCTTGATAGCTTCCCTGTCGTCCTTGATCCGTTGCTTAAGCTGATTAAGCGTGGTCTCCACGTCTCGCTTCTGTTCGTATTTGAGCCTGATAAAGGGGGTAAATGTGAGGATCGAGCTTAACCCAGTGGTCCTAGGCCAGGAGGTACACGTACTGATTCTCAAGAAGAGAGATCTGACCGCTGTACATGAGGCGTTTCTCAGCCTTTTCTTTCTCCCACGCCTCACGCTTTTCCTCGTATTCACGAATATTGGTAACACCGACCTGGGCACTGAAATCTTTGAAGAGCTTGTCCTCAATCTTGTTGATACGGGCTGTCTGCTCGGCAATGGTGGCTTCACGAGTCTCGATGGCCGTATTGAGTTTCGCCAACTGCTCCTCCAGGGTGCCGATCTCTGCGCAGCGTACACAACGTGGTGAGCCTCCTCGGCGACATACATGGACTTGGTGACAAAAATCTTCACACATACCAGCCTCGACGGTCTCCCTTTCCTCTTGGGTACGGGTGAGTTTGTCCTTGGTGAGGCCCAAATCGATCTTGAAGTTATCAAGGCGACCCTTGAGGCCTTGGATCTGCGAGGTGAGCTGTTGCTCCCTGGTTACGCCACGAAGGGTGCGTCCCACTTCAGTGAGTTCGGCGAGGAACTTATCGCGCTTCTTCTTAAGACCCTCCACTTTCTTCTCGTCCCATTTCTTGGCTTTGGCGCCAATGCCAGGACCGCCGGTCATGAGACCAGACTTCCTGATGAGGGTGCCATTCTTGGTCACAGCTACAGAGAAACGTAAGTAAAGGAATTAGTTAGTTGCATCGCGAGCAAGCCAAGTGTGAAGAAGCTTTGCATACTTCTTAGGCGCTGTGCGCCGAAGGAGAGGCTCTTAGCTTCTTCGAGAGTATCACAGTAGACGGTGTTGCCGACGGCATAAAGGACGGCCTTTTGGATACGGCTGTCGAATCTGAGGAGATCGATCACCAATTTGGCCGACTTGTTGGTGGCAAGCTGGTTGCGCAGGCGTTCCTGAATGGGCTTCACCTTGAGCGTACTGAGCGGTAGGAAGGTGGCCGTGCCGACACGCTGCTCCTTGAGGTACTGCGGCGAAGAGAGTAAGTAAGGGAAAATGCATTGAGGAAAGATTTGGATGATGGCTTACATTAATGCACTCCTCGGCAGTCTTGTTATCATCGACAACGATGGCCTCGATGTTTCTGCCGAGAACGACGGACACGGCGATATGATATTGGCGGGACTGCGGTTCTACCAGATCCACCTGGTTTTTGAATAAAAGCCTGAGTTCCAGACAAACGCGGAGAAGGGCTATTAGGCGGGCCAGATCCGTACCATGCGTCCAATCACGCCAGGGAAAATGCGCTTCATGCTGTCTAGGGCTTCCCTGAACCGTGCTTCTCGCTGATCCGAGCGAATGTCGACCTTGGCCTCATTGAGCTGTTCGTGAATGTCATCAAGCTGGGCCATCAACTTCTCTTGTTGTTCTCTATAAAAAATATAGGTGATTCATCAGCGGGCTGCCACTCGGCGGAACAAGATCGGCATAGAGGAGTACGTACGTGGCAGCCTTGTTGGCCGAAGCGACTGTATTCAACTCTTCCTCAAGTTCCTTTCGTTTCTTCTCGGTCTGATCGATGAACTCCAGTACCTTGGCATGGCGATGTTCGTACTGCTCTTCGGATTCCTGCAGGTGCTTCTTACGGCCCTGCAGGTCGTTGAGTCTGGCCTCACTGGTATCGCGCATGTCTGAATCGAGCCTCTGCTGACGAATCAGTCCCTCTAGTTCCTGCTTGATGGGTGCTGTCTTCTCGCCAGCCTTGCGCTTGCGCTCGTTGTATTGCTCCATTTGGTCCTCGGAGAGTACGAGCCGTTCCTGAGCTTCCCTCGCCTTGACCTGAGCCTCGAAGTCGCTAGACTGCCTGCGCACTTCATCGAGTTCCGTCTCCAGGGCTTCGAGCTCCTTGCGATGACCATCGTACGCGCTTTGCAGCTCCTTTACTGATTTTTCCGATGAACCTAGACGTTGTGTGATGTGGTCGATCTCCTCCCTGTTCTGGATCAGATCCGGCGACTGTTCTCATACACACATGGTCCTGGTCAAACAACAAGACAGAATCAACCACATCCCATCTGAAGGTAAGGTGCACCTTCTTACGAAGCTCGCGCTCCTTCTGCCTTAATTGCTTATCGAGGTCGAGAGCCTTCTGGTGGGCCTTGGCTTGGCGTGCCTTCATCTTCTTGAAGCTCTTATCCACCTTGTCACGAGAGCGGTCGAGATCTGCCAGTTCTTTGTTTCCGCTATCCAATTGGGTCCTGTTCTTCTCCAGCTTCTTCTCGATGTGGTAGAATTGGAACAGCATGTAATCGAGCAGCTCATCCCTCTGCTCCTTGACGAGCGCATTGAAGCGCTCCGCTTCGTCCTTCTGTTCCTTGTACTGTTTCTTCTCGGCCGAGATGCCCTTCCTCTTCTGGAAGTTGAAGATGGTGTTCTCCTCGGCCTTGCTCTTCTCGTCGAGCAGTCGATCGTACTCCTCTTGCAGCTGGTCTGAACCGGAAATTTGCTCGATGAGCGCTGTGAGCTCCTTTGGAGACTTGGAAGCGATGCTTTCTACATCTCCCTGCACGACGCAAGTCCACATCAGCACGGGAAAACAATAATGTATTTGAAAATAGTTTGAAATAAATGAACTATTTTAATTAAACTTAGAATAGAAAAATAAGGTGCCTGGTACGTACCTGGAAGACGAGGAAGTTACGCGCCTTGACCAAGATGCCGAACTTCTGAAGACGAGTGTCGTAGGCCTCCCAAGAAACGGACTTGCCATTAATGAAGTACTCACTGCCGCCACTCGCGGTGATCTCGCGTCGAAAGAGGAGTTCTCGCTCCTCGCCCTCCGGGCCGGCCGGGTAGATGAAAACGAGCTGCACCCACGACTCTCGGTCGCCTTCGGCCGTCCCCTCGCCCTCCACGCGGTACACGAGATCGCGCAGTCGCGTACCACGAAGCTGTTTGGTCTTTATACCGAGTACGAAGCTCACGGCGTCCATGAGGTTCGATTTGCCTTCATTGATGAAAAATGGAAGTGGACATAAATATTGCAGTTGATTCATTTGTTTTCGAAAATTGAAGATGGGATGTCACGTACCGGCACCATTTGGACCAATGACTGCTGTGAGCTTGTGGAAGGGGCCTATGGTCTGCTCCCCCTTGTAGGATTTGAAATTGCATACCTACGCAAAGAAAAAATTCAAAAATAAATACGCAAGATTATCACCTCTGCCATCTTTCACATTCACACGAACCTCAATTCGCTCTATTCGCCCTGTTTGTGGCATGATGATTTGTGTGTATGTAGTTTTATGTGTATGGGATTCGTGAATTGCGGCTACTCGCGTAGCAGCTTGGCCTTTTTGCTATTCTTTCGTTTCCCGCCAAATGAAGCTCTTTCCCGCCAAAAATGACCTGGTAGATTCCGCGAAAAAAGAAAAGTTTCCTGTAATTCATTTACTTTGGAAACAGAAAGGAAAAAAGGAAACGATTTGGGAAAGTCGGCACGGATTAACATTGTTGGAATCACATCGATCTTGGTGGGGGCGAGCGAAGATGAGCCTTCTGTCGCGTGACTCGATCAAGGTCATCGCCGAGAGCGTCGGCATTGAAAACCTAAGCACAGAGGTGGCGATGGGACTCGCATCCGATGTCGAGTACCGACTACGCGAGATCATTCAGGCAAGCAATTTTTAAACAACGATTTGTTGAAAATTCAGATTAGTTTTTATTTTCTCCTTTTTTTGCAAATGGAGAGGCAAATCCTTATGCACAAATATTAGGAGGCGATCAAATTCATGAGGCACTCCAAGCGGGAAAGGATGACAACGGAGGACATTAACAATGCTTTGCGTCTGCGTAACGTCGAGGTACCGCCAACTCTTCTTTTTTCATAAATCTTTCTTAAAAAACTATTTTTAATTATTGTAAGTGATTACTTAATAATAGTAATTAGAAATCAAGTAAATTAAAATTAAATAGAATAAATAAGTGCTGACATGTACCTGCCTGCTTCTAGACTCTGTACGGATTCTCGGGCAACGAGCCGCTTAAGTTTGTCAAGGCGGTAGGCACGAAAGACCTGTACTTCCTTGATGACCGTGACCTGGACTTCAGCGAGATCATCAGCTCGGCACTGCCGGACGCTCCACGAGAAACATCGCTCACAGCTCACTGGCTGGCCATCGAAGGCGTGCAACCTGCCATTCCACAAAACCCCACGATACAAGTCGATACAGGCGACGCAGGTGCGTGATGAATGCAGCAGAACCGGTTGGCATCAGCAATTAAGCCTATGTTGTTGTCAACATGTCTACAGTGAAACGAAAGCGAGCATCTGGTGCCGATACAGACGTGCAGGTGCGACCAATTGTAAAACATACGCTATCGAAAGAACTGCAACTCTACTATGAGAAAATCACAAAGGCTGTAAAGGGTAGCGGTCCCTATCAGCGATGATATCTTTCCTTTCGTCTTGACTAACTCTGATTCCTTGCGCAAAGGCACCAGCGAAAAGGTCGTAACAGCTGCCTTGAATAGCCTGGCTTCAGATCCTGGCATACAACAACTCTTGCCGTACTTTACTCAATTCATATCTGATGAGGTATGTTGTTTGTTTGTATGAGTTGCCACTATTGAGAACTCACCGTGGGTTGTCCACTTCAGGTTACCCACAATTTGCATCACCTTCCCTACCTCAAGAATCTCATGAGGATGGTCCGTGCTCTGCTTCAAAGCAATAATCTCCAGATTGAGCCCTATGTACATGCTGCTCCTCCTTGCAAGGCGTAGTTTCAACAGCTAATCAGGTTTCCGTTCATAAGTTGCACCAACTGATGCCACCCATCCTTACCTGCTTGGTTGGTCGTCGTCTTAGCGAGACTCCACAAGAAAACCATTGGGAACTTAGAGATTTTGCGGCTACTCTTGTGGCTTTCATCTGTCATAAGTACGAGTTGTGTTTGCTAGTGGTTGCGGTCTTCGATAACACGATTCCCCACCATTGCAGGTTTGGGAAGGCATATACGAATCTGCAACCACGTATCACAAAGACGCTGGTTAACGCATTCCTAGATCTGTCTCGGCCGCTAACTACTCATTATGGGGCCATTGTCGGCCTGAGCTCGCTGGGCCACTATGTTACTCAGCTGCTCATCATCCCCAACATCAAGCCATATCTTAAACTCTTGGAACCCGAGCTGACCGGACCCAATCCGGTCCGTCGACTTGAGGCCAAGAAATGCTACGGGGCTTTGCTAGTACGTTCCTGTGAAGCTTCTGTCCTGATGCCTGTCACACTGACATTGTTCATCCGTGTGATGCCGTCACATCAACAGAAAGCCGCAGGGAGCTATCTGGCCGAGAGTTCGTCCCTGGTTGCTTTCGTGACACGACAAATGATTAAAAAGGACGAAGCACCTCAAAGTAACGGAAACACAGAAGATGCTGCGGCTGAGGGAATGGAAACTGAGACCAGCACGTCCAAGGGCAAAGAACGAGAAAAGGATGGCGCTACCTCATCATCAGAGCCGCCAGTCGTACCATCCGCCATCGTGCCGCCACTGGAACACAGGGCAGCCTTGGATCAGCTCATGCCCAACCTCGCGACGCACTATGGCGAGTTGTATGACCTCTTCGGAGAGAGCCTCTCGTCCTACCTCCACCAGGGGGAGCAGCAAGCTCCCTTCTGCGACGTGTTCTTGTGAAGACGCTCACAATCTACATGTGTGGCTTTGTCGTTGATAACAAGTTTGCCATCATAATGGATTGTCGTTCTGAGATTCAACATGTTGGAGACAGAACTCGTCATTACCAACAAGCCCAGAGGCGCAATCCGACCGTGATGTGTAAATATCAATCTTTTGTGAAACATGTTAAACATTATCAAAATCCAAGTAATTCTGATTATTACAATTCCATCAGGTACACTCGCGTTCCTACTCTCTCCCCCTAAACCTGAGTCCTTCGACTTCAAGCGTTTCTTCGACAGGTGTCCGGACAAGAACATTGGTATCTACATGCAGAACCCGCACATGTTGGAGAAGAAGCTGAGGCCCAACCTGTCCAAGACCATCGGCGAGCTCATCGAGGATGGCATGTCCCTCAACATCACCGCGCCGACCCTCCCCGGTGTTGCCGTCACCATGAAGATCAGGTTCAACAAGTGATGAAGTTGGTCGGCATACCATCTTGTTAAGTTCATCGGTGTGTGTACATGCTTCCCTTGTGGGCTCAACGTGGCTTTGTCAAAAATGCAGCGTAAGGAATATCTACGTCAAAAGGCCATTTTCTGTAGCTTCCAACATCTCAGGACCTTCTGTGTAGCATTTCTTGCCCACAGAGAGCAGCCAAGGTGCGATTCTGCCTTCAATCAACATGTTTGCAGATAATATATTGGAGCGACAGATGAATTGGCTCGAATTCGCCAAGCAGAAGCCGTTTGATCAATGGACACACGCGAACCTACAACAATGGTTTGAGACGCACAACGACGGGCACTGGCAGCGTTTTGCTCCCTGCTTCTCCCCTTGTGGCGGGTCAGAGTTAGCTGGACTCTCGGTGGACGACATCACACGCCTGGTAAGCCACGTAGCTGGAGAAGAAGCTGTGAAAGTAGGCATATGCCTCCATTCAGTTTTCCGATATCTGCTACGTGCATCATCACAACCAGGTCCATTCCCAAGTCGAAGTGTAAGTGTACGAGTAAGCCCCTCACTAATCTCACACATCGTCGCAGTTGGAGAAGTGTTGAGTGGAGAAGTAAACGATACAACCAACCAGCTTGGACTTCTGAGCCTTTCACAAGCCCAAAGTCGTACTCCTTGGACCATCTCCCTTCTCAATAAGTTCGTGTTTACTTACGCTTCATCTACGATGGCAGTAGAGGGCAGAACCCCAACCCCAGTCAAGCGGCTCGAAAGCAGAGTGACACAGTTACTGGCCCAACAGAAAGAAGAACTGAAAGAGGAACTGGCCCAGCACAGGGAGGAATTGGCCCAAGGACTACAAAAGCTTAAGAGCACCTACAGCATTGGTAAGGATGCAGTTCCTTTTGCGTGCATTCGTTCGTTTGGTCTCCAGCAACTGACAGCGATGCATTTGTTACTGATGCATCATACAGAGACTCCCACAACAACACGCGAGATGTACACCAACTTGGCCAGTTCGCACCAAGTGCACCAAAACTGCCCTCTTTGGTTTGGACCAAAAGAAGATAACGAAGAAGAGGAAGAGAAGGAGGAGGAAGAAGACGACGATGTGGAGAAGAAGGGCTGCATAGAATGCAAGAAAGAAAAGCAGCACTTTGTGGAACGGCTCGGCAAATCCGTGGCAGCAGAGGATAACGGTTCGGAATCGAAAGCCGTGCAGTTATGGTGGACAGAGCGATTGGTGCAAAGTCACAAGGTCACAAACACCAAGCTGGAGGCGCACGACGTGCACACTCAATGCACTCTGGGACAACTCAAGCCCGATACGGCGATCTACATTCGACGCCGAGCGCGCCATTTGTTCAATCTTGTTGCCGTGGGCGAAAACAAGGCTCGCCTCAGGGACGACTGCTTCACCGAGCAGGAGAAAGGCCAGCTGATCAACTATCTTCAGAAGCTTATCGGGATGCAAGAGTGGCGCCGTATGTCGAATAGGGCGAGTGCTACAGGCTATCTCAGCGATGGGCACATTATCCAGTTCTTTCGCTTGGATGTCACCTTTCAGCAACTCGAATTCTTCGAGTCGGTAGTGCTGCTCCTGGCGTCTGACAAGACATCCTATACGGAGAATGGTGCGCTGGCATTCCTCGCCCTGCTGGACTCCACGCCCGAAGAGCTCGGCTATCGTGTTCCAGAAGTGCGGATCGGTGGAACGCAAGTGCGAGACCTTCTCGGGAGCGGCTCAACGGCTGTTGTCTACGCCGGGGAGTACAAGTCGAAACTAGTGGCAGTGAAACGATAGAGATGACCAAGTGCAACGCATTCAGCGCGAACGAACGAGCCTGGACAAGCTTGCGACGTTGAGCCTGGTGCCCAACGTGGAGGCTACCTCCGATGATGGGTGGTGCCTTATCCTCACTCCTGTCGGAACGCCCTTTGCGAGAAAGTGCGCTGAACAGACCGCAGCAGTGGAGAGGAGCCTACAATCGGCTGCTGAAGAGGATGCGAATGTGCGAATGCCCACGAGCGCACACTTCAAGAGCATCATCGACACACTCGTGGCGGCGCACAAGGAGGGCGTATTGCATTGTGACGTGACCCTCAACAATTGCTTCCGCATTGGAAAGGTACTCTCCTCTCCACAATACAATCATCAGGACGCATTCTTGATTATAACTGACTGATACATGTGCAGGACACAGCACTTCTTAATGATTGGGGCCACAGCAGGGTTTGCGAGGCTAAGGACGCACAGCCTGAAGGAGAACAGCTCTGTATGCTCTTCGTCTACTATGCGAGGGAACGCATCACGGTCGGTGCTTCGCCAGTTGGTCGCCGTCGGGAAAGACTGGAAGGATGCAGAAATCCTGGTGCGTGCTGCTGACGACCTGTGCTCGGTCGTGTGCATGGTGTTCCATGCTATGCACCCGGCCAGGCATGACGCCATCCGCCAAAGCCAGCATCAGCCGGCCACTCTGCTCAAGTTCTGGGAGAAGTACCTGAGCCAACCACCTTGGAGGAAGATGGCTAAAGCGGCTGAAGCCTATGACCACGAGCTCCTCAAGAAGCTTATTGACAACACCATACTCAATGTTGATTGAGTATTCGCCAACCTGAACCACCTCCTTGTAAAGCAGCTTTCCGTGAGAAGTAGCGAGGATGGTGTACGGCCAACCATGATGTTGGAAGTCAAGGAATCTGCGTCCACCCGATTGTTGTGCATCATCTTGGTGATTCTGGACGAAGCCGATGCATTGACAGCAACCGCTCAATGTGCTCTCAAAAGAGGTAACCTACCTTCTTCGTCTTCTCCATCTTTTACCTACTGTGTTTACGATGTGCGCATTCAGTGATCGAAGAATCGGTCAAAGTAGAATCCTTCACGAACTGGCGTTTGTTCTCCCCTCTTCGATAGTCGGAGGCGGACCAAGTGCTATGCTACTGCCGCGCTTCCAAATAGATCCTTTTATTCTGTTTTAGTCGCCTCATCCACCAATATCTTCACCATTCGTCCCACGGCTTCATCCACTTCAGCTTCGTTGATCTTCTTCACCCTCGATAGATCGAATAGCGCGACATATTCCTTCCTGCCGTGCTTAACAAGACCAACGTGTCGCCAGTGCAGATCATCGTGCTCATACCCCTTAGAGGCCATGGTCTTGAGCGCACCGAGCACTGAATCCGGAAGCTTCGCCTGACTTTTGGTCAGCGCTCTGGCCTTCTTCATCGCACTCGCGAAGGGCATGACGAGCGCGTAATCGCGGTTGAGCGAGGCGACGTGCACTCTCTTCTCGTTCCAGATCAGGTGCCAGAGATCGCGTTCTTCCTCAAGCTTACTGCGCCGTTCTTCGGGTTCCTCGCTTACGTCTTTACGTGCGAATTTGATGACACATACAGAACCATTGCCTGGGGAGCATGCCCGCCATACATGCCCGTCACCACCGAGGCCGAGATCTTCAAGCAAACAGAGTGTCTGCACGTCCTCTTTCGGCATGTTTTCCACCTTCTCCTTGATAGTCTGGCAACCAGCAAAGGTCCAACCATCCGGGCCCATCAACAAGCGAGGTCTGCAATCCTCGGGCAGGAATCCATGCAATAGCGAACCCTTCATCTTAAGGAACGCGCTGAGTAGAGCGATCGCCAGCTGTTGGTTGTCATAGCGGTAAACTTCGCTGGCGTACAGCTCGCCTCTGTCTGGTGCCGGTTCCTCATCGGTGCTCGTGTCCGGTTCGATCTGGTCGGTGGTTTTGTTTGGCGTTTGCCCCACCGGATCGGTGCCGGGAGCGTAAGCGAGGCAGTCGGTGTCCGATAACCAACAGACCCTCCACTCTTCATACGTGGTGAGGATACCGAAGACGTACTTCAGGCCGTGGAAGGCCCTCAGCATCATCATGTAGTCGTGTAGCTGGCCATAGACGAACCTATTCCCCATGATACCGTCCGCTGGTTTTTTCACCTCGATGACCCCAATGGGCACTCCGTGTTTTGAGTTGATGATGAAATAGTCAAGCCTGTCATCCTCCATGTCGATCTCACTATGGCACTGCAAGCTGCCGTTGAGCCCGCCGGCACGCAAGATGTCCTCCACTACAGTGTGTACGCGATGTTGGATATCGGATTCAGTCTTCCATGCAGGCAGTTGACGCGAGCCGTGGCCACATTGTGTCCAGATGCCGGCGGCATCTGCAGCAAGCGAACAGCCAGCAACAGGCGTAAATTGACGCCGTCTAATCGTAGCTCGGGCCCTTGTCTTACTCTTCTGGATAGAGGTCTTTTGGGAGCTCCCTGTGGAAGTCTGGGGGCCCAATGATGGGAGACCATCAGTGGTGATGGTGCGAACTTTTTATTGGGGGGGGGAGAGGGTGAGCCAAAGAGGGGGAAAATCAAACAAAAAAGGAAGAGACATACTGCTAGTTTCTTCAATAGCCCTGATACATCTGGAGAGGGGTCATCTATCTTCCACAGCATTTCCATGGGTATGGTAACTTGTCTATAGACAAGTGCATGTGATATAAGGGAAAGGAATAGCAGCAAGTCCTTTTCCAGATTAGCTGACTTGGAGATGATGAATAGATGGCCACATCATCACCCTACCCCAAGTGGGCCATGAGGACCTTCTTGTTGAAGATCCACGCCATACCACATACCGGTCAACCAGCTACCCAGATCACCACGGCCTTTCTCCCTATTGGTCGAAAGCATTCGGCGTTTCCTTTCGCCATTACTTACGGGATGTCAGTGATAGGTCAACAATACCACCCACCTATCAGGTTTCCTCCGTTGGGATAGCGGCGTTTGGTCTGTTGATCGCACTGAGCACCTTAAATAAGGTTTCTTGGGGACTATACTACTATAACCACAGACAGCAGAGGCATGGCAGTGAGCAAGCCTAGGCCATCACTTACTTCAATGTGCCCAGCAGGGCCGAGGTGGCCCGCCTCATTCTGGAGGACAGCGGTGTAGACTACGAGTGGGTAGGATTTGGGCACGACGGCTGGCCTGAGGTCAAGGCTCGCCTTACCAGCCAAGGTACGCCACATAGTTTTTTAACTCCTACATCGACCTGCGGTCCGTACTTACCACGAAGCTTCTTCATGTGGTGACACAGGCAAACTAGCTTTCGGTCAGGTTCCTCTTTATGAAGAGCCAGGCCTGTCTATCGTCCAGAGTGCCACCATCACGCGCTACTTGGCCCGCAAGCACGGCTACAACGGCGCCAACGAGCACGAGGCGGCGCTTATTGATCAGGCATTCGAGGGTATCACCGATCTATTCAATGACATCGTCCAAGCCGTGCTGCGCACGCCGGCCGATCAGAAGGAGGCAGCCAAGGCGAAGCTTTTGAAGGAGACCTTGCCGAAGCACCTGAGGTATATCTCGGCTCTGTTGGAGAAGAACGGCAACAACGGCTATCTGGTTGGATCCAAGTTGAGTTACGCCGACCTTGCCCTGTGGACGACATTCGGTGGCTTCGCCTTCTCTCGTATTGAGACCAGCCGCGAGCAGATCTTAGGTGCCTTCCCTGCCGTGAAGGCCTTCTATGATGGTGTGGCCGGGAGGGAGCGCATCAAGGCCTATCTCGCCCGTGATGTCTACGGCAACCACCATTGAAATGTGCATTAGTGACATTGAATTGAATCACGAAATAATCAAATACACCAGTTTCTCAATTCGTGCATGAGGAATGCCAATGTGGCTTGTCCATTACCACTAGTGGAAACTTGCGGGTAGCCAGCAGTTCACTGCGTATTGTGAATGGATGGAGCGTCGCACCAGAGTTCGGCCAGATATCCAGGACCGATACAGAGTGTAGATTGTGGTGGGTTTAATTTCAAGCGATACAGATAGACAGAAAGCAAGTACCCGAGTGTAGATTGTGGTGGGCTTCGCTGGAGGATGACCTCTGTTTTGTCCCTTACAGGCTGTGCGGGTAAGGCGCAAGATGGCCTCTGTCCTGTGGTTCGAGTAAAGGCCTAAGATGATTGTTGCACTCATGACGTGGTTAGCTAGTTGGTTTACACCCACTACACCACACTGCAATGCCTTACACTTGTAGTTGCTTCCGAAACCTTCAGTTAAGTTGAAACGAACTATTCTACAAAAGGGAAAAGGCAGGAAGAAGGTGGTGGCGTTGGGCAGGTGGAGTGAGCTGAGAAGCAATAAGATGCCTTCCCATTCTTGATGAAGAAGATGGAGATCCTCCCAAAATCGCAAAACTGGCTATTGATGATAGAGAAGAGTAGAAGAGAAAACCAACACGAACAGATAGGAACAAAAGAGGGGTGATGTGAAGAGAAAACGAAAATCAAGACGTTTGATGGAATGCAAAAAGAATGAACGAGAGCAGGGAAAGAAGAAGAGGGAAGAGGTTAACACAAATAAAACATGGCCTGCAAACTCTCAAAATATGGAAAGGATAGGGAACGTACACACTGATGGCACCGTAGAGGCATAGCACGATCACTGATGAGTGTGAACCACGTGTGGCGAAGAGTGCACAGCATAGTGTTGCTGTGGCGCTTCTTGGAGTAGCTGCTGCTGCGGCCATGTAGCTACAGATTTCACGTGAACACGCTCAATAGAGTAGGGAGAAAGGGACTATGTTTACCTTGCTGTGGCTGATGTGGTTGCTGCGGGTATCCATATGCTTGTGGCGGCTGCTGGGTCGGAGGCTGCTGATAGCCACCGTAGCCGGCAGCATAACTCGATTGCTGCGGTGTAAATCCATAGCCTTGCTGACCGTGGTGTGCGGGAGCAGACTGTCGCGGATCCCATTGACCAGGATAATATCCGCCAGAAGCTTGGTATGGACTCGTGTAATAACCACCGGCTTGTGGGTACGAAGAATGTCCCCAAACCTGGGCAGATTGCGAGGGGGATCCGCCTGTTGGCAGATGCCACTAGAGTGAGTTCATCAGAAAATCATCATCAACAGAACAGCGAGGTGGACCTTGTGGTGGCACAGAAGGTGCTGAGTAGGCAGCTTGCTGTGCCATGAGATGATGGCCGTAGGCAGGACCCGGAGGACGCTCAAGCAAGCCGCCGGACTGGCTTGGTAGACCCATGGGTGGCTGATAGTGCATTCGCCCGCCACCCATCACGCCTCCCGCGTGTCCCTGCATCGAGCCGCCCGGTCGACCTGAGGGCGCGTCCTTTCTAAAAGCGTCACCCACATTCATCTGCTTGCAGCCCGGTGCGTTAGGTCTTTACATGATGATGATGATAGCAATGGACAAATGAACTTGAGCTCTACGCACATTCTTGCCCATGAAGGGAACCGTGCCCTGACTCTTCACTTGGGCCGCTGTCTCCGCATTGGCAAAGGTCACGAACCCGTATCTGGTGCGCACATGGCATAGGTGGCAATGGTTAGCTCTCGTCCACGGATAGCGTCAACCGCTAGCAGCAGCTGACGATGAAGTAAGAAGTAGGCTAGTCGCGTTCGGTGTACCCTTTGGAGTTGCCTGTCTGCTTGTCGATGATGAGCTTGCACTCCACGACGGGACCATAGGTGCTCTCGAAGAAGCTCTTCAGCATGGCATCGTTCACCTGCATTTCACACCAATTTTAATATTTTCATCCCATTTAAGCAAAACAGTAAAAAATGAATTTTTATCCCAAGCTTCTTCAAAAATGGAAGAAAAACTATTTTTGGGAAGACAAAACAATTACTTAAAATTGGGGAAAATTGATTCATATCGCATGATTTAAATATATTTGTAACAATGAAATTGGCTGAGAAAATAAAAATAATAATAAAGTTTTAATTATTTATCCTACAAACCTTCCAGCTGATTCCGCCCACGAAGACTCTGTTCTCGGCCAGGGCATCGGAGGAGGCCGACGAAGGGTCCATGACTGGAAGTCCCTCTCCAACCGACTGTTTGCGAAAAAAGCACCAAAAGATGTCAGTCACGTGACTGTGGCTTGGCAGTTGGCCGTTTCTTTTATAATTCTTTGGCCAAATATTTCAAAGTTTGGAAAAAACAACTTTTCAAATGTTTAGGAAAGATTCAAATCGATTAATGAAATCGAAATAAACCTTTGAGACAATGGCTATCACCAGCGAATGCAGAATGGCTGCGGTACTCACCAAGGTCGGCCAACCTTGTGTGCTTTCCAACGCGCTCCACGGGCGGGACTGGACGTCCGTGGGGTGGGACACAGATCGAGTCACTGGCTGATCCCGTCTAGACGTGCAAGAACATGATGCAGACCAGATCTCCCACACATCACTCCTATGGAACTCGATGGTGGCCCTTCTTCGACATGCGCCTCAAGGGTACGCCACCGATGCCAATCGCTTACAGCCATCCTTCACTCCCTTCCTCTTCAATCAATCTGTGAGCTCATCGGGTTACCCCAAGTGATCTTGATCCGTTAAAACAGAGGCTCTCATCATGATGCAAACGGAGAGAGTGCTTGCCAGCAGGCAATACAGGTCCAGTTGTAGCTTCAAACGGAAGAGGTCGGTTTCTTTCCTTGGAATGCCATATGTACCCTGATACCAGACTTATCTTCGGCATCCTGTAGATGCCGATCAGCGGGAGACTCGAAGGGACAAAGATGTGTGAGCTTACCTGAGTGGTGTGCATAGTCTTCAGGACCCACACTGAAACATCCTCGAAGCCAATACGAGTGAGAAGTTCCTTCAAGGAATCCATCGTATGAAGGAATGCCGAGCTGCGACCGGTGTACTCGGGCTGCCATGCGGAGGGCTTATCAAGGACTCCCACACAAGTGCCAAAGTAAGAGCCGCCCGGTCTGAGCAGCGCAAATACACTACGGATCAGCGCCTCCACCTTGGCCTCGCTGAGAACGTGCAGCACTGCCCCAGTCCACACGTGCGCGAACGCGCCTCCCGCAGCAAGCGAGTTCACGAAAGCCTCATCAGAGGTGACGTCACCCACTCGAAGCTTAGCTTTGAGAGTATCTTCATCTTCGTACAGCTTGAGTCCGTAGTTCCTGAAAGCTGCCGTTACACGATTGGCATGGACGCTTTGCGCTGAACGAGTATATACCAGAAGTTAGGGATCACATCCACAGGAATCACGTTCTCTTCAGGCCAACCATCTAGAATGACTCGCCTAGTATCGGTGCCGAAGCAGCAACCTAGATCCTGTGATAGCGAATGTCACCATGAGCACACGATGGTTGGCAATTGCAACTCCTATCACCACATCGGAGCAGGTGAAGATGATGAAGCAGCAACGACGCAGTACCATGTAGCGCGCTTGCGGGTCGGCACGCAGTGTAGCGAGTACGTCAGTGTAGTGTGGATGCTGATCAACGCGGGGTTTCAGGAACATCAGCTCCTTCACGCACCTGTACTGGACCGACGCCTGTATGCCATCAACAATGCGTTAGCAAGTACAAATAAGGATAAATAAATTTTAAAATATTTTTTTATCCAACACTGTACCTCGGCCAGACAGGTGGACCAAAGGTCGATGACATGCTGACGGAGGGACGCCAGTGCCTGGCCGTCCGTCTCAGCATCAGCCGACTCCTGGCCCCTGCGGTACGCGCGATAGCGAACCAGGAAGGCCAGGTCCTCGTCGCTCAGCTCCTTCAGCGGACGCTGTGCCCCGGCCTCGCTCTGTGTGCTGTCCTTGTCCATTACACGTGCGTGAGTGCGAATGTTGTTATTTAAATGGTTGTTCGCATCTGCCCAAATAGCCTATTGGCGCCAAAACAAGGGGATATTCAATATCTCCTTTTTATCTCGGAGAATGAAAGCTTTTTCAAACATATTTCGATTCGACAAACTTGATTTGAAATGCAGAATTCTTCGAATTGTTTTAAAAAAGGTAGGTTTACGCTAAAAAGACACGGACGGCTTTTCGTTGTAGCTTGTGCTAATGCGAATGCGAGAACTTCGGCATCACCTCGTCTTCTTCGGCTTCCTCTTGGTAGTTATTGCGGCGGAGGTTAGGGCGTACCCTAACTTCGTTCCGGAACTCCAGACCTTCATACAGGGCTACAACGGCACCATTAAACCGGAGGTCGGCAGCCACTTCGTGCCTGCTGATCCTTCTCTGGTGCACAAACAATGGACCCAGTTCCGTGAGTCGGTGCGGAACCTTATCGGGGCACTTCCTGTGGGAGAAAGCAAAAAGTCTATCCTGTGGCAACGTAACACTGCCAAGTACCCTCTCCTCAGTTCATGCATGTGAGGAACAGTCTTCGTTAACTGCGAAAGGTGGCGTGTAGTACTGCAGCAGGTCTCAATCAGCTCGCGCAGGCCTTCGTTCCTCCCTTCAAGTCCCTCATGCTCGGCGCGGTTGCCCGCGTGCCCGGTTCATACGCTACTTTCGGACCTGGCGACAAGTTCATCACCAAGAGCCTCAAGTCTATCCAGGAGAAGCAGGCACTGCAGGAGCTCGACGGCAACCAGGATCCGATCGGCACCATGGGTGATGCGCTTCGCGGGACCCTGGTCGTCACGAGACCTGAGGACCTGCGTCACATCATCGACGCCTTCAACGATACTGCGCTAGAACAGGGCGTTGATTTCACTTTGGCCAACAGCTGGAGCCAGAATCGCTCGTCTGGCTACGTCGGCGTGCACGCCAAGGTGTACCTCCAGAATGGAGCACACCATAACATCCTGGCCGAGGTACAGTTCCACGTGTTGGATGTCTTCGATGGGACGCTCAACTGTCCCAAGGAAGAGAGCCACGGCATTTATGAGATCACCCGTTCGCTAGTGCTCGATCAGCCCGCGAATGCTGAACAGATCATGATTGACGGCGACAACGCGCAGAAGTTCATCTTCCTCTTCGGCCTGCACCGTGCATGCCAACATGGATGTATCAGGCGGCACGGTCAGAGGGAGGTCGAACCGATAGAGGACGATAACGCCAACGTATTCTACCTTGAAGGCTTCCTCTTCCGCGTCGATGAGCCATCGCCACTGCGCATCTCTGTGTGGACACCGCCGATCAACGACTGGGCGCCACAAGGAAACTACAGTCAGCTCTGGGAGGACAGGCTCGACCGAGCGTATCCCGTCTCGGCCGAGCTTATACCCAAGATCAAGGCCAAGCTGGCGCGAGATGGCGCCGGCTCAGCTTCCTCTATCCATGCTGCCTGGATATCTCTGGCGGCGAGTGTGGCAGCGTGGGTCCAATCCCTACTTGAGCACTTATTTTGATTTTGCGGTTGTGTTGAGAAAGCATTCCGAACATTTCAACCTAACACCTACCAATGTAATATCGCACAGATTTGAGTTCAAGTGTCACACCAATGAAAGCATCTGTCGACATAAAGGGATGCAACCTCTAAGAGAACCTACTTTTGTTAAATATTACTTGCCAACACACACACACACACACACACACACACACACACACACACACACACACACACACACACACACACACACACACACACACATACACACACTTCAATGGAGGCACCACCTTTGCCACCACCACCATCACCTTAAGAACAGCTACAGTGGTTTGACCCATTGTGCATGAAGGCTCTGGCTGAATGCCTACCTGATGAGCCCAATCTTAATAAACCACATGATGATCTCTTGCCTTCAGCGTGGCTCAAGATATATATTACTTGTCACTTGCCAACTGATTTGATGATGAGGCAGATATCTAGATGAAGGTCATCAGGCATACTAACAACAACACACTTCCTTCCTACACTCAGCACATGCTATTCAAGTAGCACCTGCCCAAAAAGAAATGTCTTATCATCAATGTCAAGACCCAATTGTGGGAGTGTGGGGAGTGTAATGTAGTTATTGAGAAGACTAATAAAATATATTCAATAATTTCCCAATTAATACAGGCTGCAACGGTCGGATTGACCGTTGCAGCTACAAGGGGAAATGGCGGGGAAATTCAGGGGAAATCCAGGGAAATCCCTGCTGACGTGGCACCGGCCGATTGGCCGGTCGGCCACTCAGCCTGGGAAGCATGGGAGAGATGGGGCCTGGTCCCCTGGCTCTCCCACACAATACTATCATCAAGTTCTGCCAGGCTGTCAACACAACCTGAGCCACCATAGAGGAGAAAACCTTTATGTAGGAGAGCCAGAGGACCAGGCCCCATCTCTCCTGCACTCTCTGTGAGTCAGGCTGAGTGGCTCACCGGCCAATAGGCCGGTGCCACGTCAGCAAGGATTTCCTGGGATTTTCCCCAGGATTTCCCTCCCTTTTCCCTTTGTAGCTGCAACGGTCAAGCCGACCGTTGCAGCCTATATTAATTGGGAAATTTATGAATATATTTTATTATTAGTCTCAACAACTACAACACCCTCCCCACACTCCCACACTTACATGGGATTGGCACATGGAGGCCCACCAACACTGGCTAACAAACAGCAGCAATAACACAAGGTCACATCCACAATCACAAAGGAGACTGTGACCAAGGGCAGCAAGAAGAGGGTCTACACACATAAGCACCCACCCAAGGGCAAGCTACTGGAGATAAAGGCACACCAGGTCAAGCTGCCAGATCACAATCACCTACACCACTCATTTTTGGTCAACACCAAGACAATCAACAAGTCCAATCCCTATAGTGCTCAATGGGACAGTGGTGATGGCACTATCACATTTATGAAGGAGAAGATCACACTAGCAGACAACACTGCACTACCCCAACAGTCAATACCACCTCATGATCCAGTGCCTCACTGCCAAGGTGCCACCACAAGAGAACAACAATTCAGTCAGTTTTATCAGCCTTGACCCAGGTGTTCATACCTTCAACACCTTCTTCAATCACCAAGGTCAATTCGGGTCCATCAGTGACAGTCAAGTCAAGAGCATCATTCAGGTTGCCCACCGTGCAGATCACCTCAAGGCACACATCGACACACAACTCCCTGGTGCTACCGGGCAGATGAAGTGCAAGCGCGCCCAGGCCCACAGGAGGGTGCGCCAGATCAACGCCAAGCGCCACGACCTCAAGGCTGACGCGCACTGGAAGACGGCACAGGTGCTGTGTGAGCGCTACGACCACGTCATGCTGCCCAAATTCAACTCGCGTGCAGTGATGCAGGTCCTCGGTAGGACCACGACCCGGCAGATGCTCTGTTGGTCGCATTTCGAGTTCCGCCAGCGCCTCCAGCACAAGGCCCAGCAGTTGGGTGCCAGGGTGCACCTAGTCTCGGAGCGCCAGTCGACCATCACCTGTGGCCACTGCCTCCGCATCGAACCATCGGCCAAGTGGTTCGAATGCCACCGGTGTGGCTACGCGATCGACCGCGACTGGAACGGCGCGAGGAACGTGGCACTCATGAACGTGGAACGCAGTCTCGGGAAGATGGAGCCGTATGCCATTGAAGAAGGAGGAGGACGCCGTGATGCACATGTGCTAAGAAACGATGATCGCGATTTCAAGTAGTTGGACACGTTCCCAGTCACCCCGCCCATGCCTGAGAGGAGCCGACCCCATCCACGTGGATGAACCAGTCGACGCCAAGGGACGGCATGGGGAGACGAGCACGGGGGCAAGCGAAGAGGACGTTATAGAGGGTGATATTCTGTAATGTTTTTATGTCCAACGGACAGCTCTATTCACTTGCCACGGGAGACAAGCTCATCGAAGCTGATGGGAACCCACTTGTCGGACGGCGCGCTTGCGGGTGGTGGAGCGTAGACGAGGTCCTTATCGACGTAGATGGCCAGCTTGCCGAACGAATAGACCTGCTTGCCTTCGTGTGTTCGAGCCTGAGGCATGAATAGTATATCGTTGTCTTCGGCCCACCGAGCCACAACTTCTTTCATCGTAGGCTCCTTGCCTCCAGCAGTTACTGGAGGTGGCGCCGCAGCGGCGGCTTGTTGAACTGAAGAAGGGACCGATGGTTGGCGAGCGGCAGGAGCTGCAGCGGGTGGAAGTAGAGATGGCGCAGGCAGGTTGGTTGTTCCGCCGGCCATGACACGCTGTACATGGTAGTTCATAATCTCGAGAGCGTGATTGAAGAGAGTCTGCATTCGAGGGTGCGCTTGCAAGCCAAGAGGGAATAGCTGCTTCCAGCCCGTGTACCATCGAGAGATCTCCTCGAAGTTAGGTGCCGCCGAACTCAGCCAATTATTTAGTACGGTAAACCACTTGGGGAAGAACTCCATCTCAAGCAGCGGGATCAAGTTATCTGCTGGTATCATGTCTACCCACAGCATTACCCAGTTGAACGGGTCCAGCACCTGCTGCAGCGGATTGATTGCCAGATCTGTAGTCGGGGGAGAATGGGCATCAGCACGCTGTCTGCAACGTACATACCGCGGTCTTCGAATACGCACCTCGCAAGGAGAGAATAAGCTTGGGTAGGATGGATCGACCCAGCAGAGTCTCCATGCTGGCCGAGTCGAAAACGCCCTGCCACGGCACAAGAATGGCGTGAGCCGATGGGTCGGACGGGTGCCACTCGGTAAGCGCAGCGCTGAGCTTGTGTCGGATCGTAGGGTAGAGGGCCTCCATCTGTTTGCCGAGGAACGGCCGCCACGGGTGGAGCCACGAGTGGATGGGCATCCGGTCCTGTCTCGGATTCCAGTTATCCACCTCACGGGCGATCTTAGGATAAATGAAGTGCATCATAAGGTTCTCGTAGGCCTCTCGAGTAAGCACGGGTGGCGCCCACATCCGTACAAGCCGTGTGCCGGATTCGAAGTCGCGGGGGTTCCACTCGTTCATAATTACGCGTCGTATGACGGGCAGCACGACATCAACAATCATGCGATTGTATATATCTGCCGAATGGGATTTGTTCCGCCGCAAGATACGTTCGGAAAGCTCATCGGCGTGCTCTCCAGCTCCCTCCTCGGGTTCTTGTCGGAGGATCTTGCGCCACGTTGTAACGAGGTCTACTAGAAGTCCGGGATCCTTGAGAGGCTGCCAGTCGGCCATCTTACCCTTCACGAGAGGGCCGACAAGAGCGTACGCTAGCGAAGACAAATTGTAGGCATCGTACTCCGCAGCATACTTATTACGCAACATGTCGAAGACCTTCTCTAGTGTATCCAAAGGCATATCGTTGGCCTTGATTCGTTCATTGCATCTCTCGATTATCTCCATGATCGTCTTCAGCCGTTTCATCTGTTCAGCGCGAGCTGAGATGGTCTTTTGCAGTCTCTCCTCCTGTTTCGTGAGCTTCTGCTTCGTGGTCTCTTCCTGTCGTATGCGTCGATCGATGTTCTGCAGTTCTATTTCCTTTGTGTCCACGTAAAACTTAATATTATGCTGAAGCTCTGGTGCTGGCACTCCTGGGCCGAGCTCCTTCCCTCGCTTACCGACCATGCCTTTGGTGGCTTCCTTGATATCGGTAAGCACACGAGGCTGCGCTTGCGTCATGTCGAGAATGATTTGCTTATCTTGCTTCTGGCTCGCGAGCACTTCTTCGGCCGTCTTATACGTCTTCTTCCCCTTTTTCTTCCGCTTGCTTGGCTCCTCAGTATCCATCTCATCTTTCACCTCAGCCGTCGGCTCGGTTTCCATCAGCTTCTTCTTCCACGCCGGCTCGCGCTTCTTTTTCTTCTTCTCCTTCTTTTTCTTCTTGTCGGCCTCTGCCGGCAGTTGACCGGCCCGCTTCATCTCCATTTCGATCTGCTGCTGCGTCTTCTCGGCCCCGCGGAAGCCAAGGCCTTCGTTCTTGCCACGAAGTCGCACTTCGATGGGCCTGTCGATACCCTCACCTGTCGATGTCTTGATGCCGCCGCCGGTCCAACCCATCTTGGCCAGCAGGCGCGAACCATAGTTGCTGCCCCACGCAGTGGTCGGCGGAGCAGCACCGCCGTCACTCTCTGCCTCATCCTCGTCCGCTCTGGCCGAAGTAGCACCGCGCCTGCCGCCAAAGGACATGGGCAGTCGTACATTCGCAAACTCGTCCTCCTCTTCCTCGCTATCTTCATCGGCGCTCTCCTCTTGCTCCTCCTGCTTGACGCTGCCCAGACCGGGCCGCTCTGGCCGTTTCTCCTCTTCGTCTTCTTCCTTGAATGTCGCGCCTATCTCCACTTTGCCACCAGCCACGAAGTTCATGTAGGTCGGCCGCCCACTGCACGTGGAAATGAATTATCCAAAGTTAGTAAAATTCTTTAAATATTAAATATTAAATATTTATTATATATATATCAAATGTTGTCACGAACCTGCTAGCACTGGGTGCGTAGAAGCTTGGCTTGTAACCTCTACCCCCACCACGAGCATCATGCTCGGCGTCATCGCCCTCATAGAAGACACCATAGAGGTGCTCTTCCTTGCTGACCTTGCGCTTCTTGCGTTCATTCTCAAAGAAGAACTCGCCGCCAATCCACT
The DNA here is from genome assembly GCA_000826365.1 of Acanthamoeba royreba. Taxonomy (NCBI): domain Eukaryota; phylum Discosea; order Longamoebia; family Acanthamoebidae; genus Acanthamoeba; species Acanthamoeba royreba. The sequence goes on along the minus strand of CDEZ01022494.1, from coordinate 39,815 downwards.
GGCCGCCCTCGTAGTCCGCATCGAGGTTGAATGCCGCGTAGTCACTCTGATCCGGCTCACCCATGGTGGGTCACGGTTCCGCCTCTTCCACCACGCAGGCCAAGATTTAGGAATTAATCAAGTGATCGCTTGGCAGGCAAGAATCTTGCGGCGAAGAAAAGGGGAAGAAAATGTGTAGAAAAGTTGTATTCCAGAAATTCCAATCGTCGAAATTTCGGTCTCCTAAGAATGCATGGAATTCCGCCCTTAATTCGTCCACGAGATTTTGCGTAGCTCAAATCTGTTTTATCTCTCCAAAATCGATCGCATCTATTCCTTTTTCATTTGCTGTTGAATGTCCACCGCGGCATCGAGCGAGTCGAGCGTCAAGAAGAGCGTGCGTCGCATCGTCCAGTCGTGCATCATCCCCAACGAGTGCAGCAGTAATACGAAGCAGAGGATGAGCAACTACATCGCCAACATTCCCACCGCGCCCGAGGATCCCATTCTCGGCATTAATGTGGCCTACAAGGCCGATCCGAGTACTGACAAGCTCAACCTCGGTGTGGGTGCCTACCGTACCGAGGAGGGCCAGCCTCTCGTACTCAACGTTGTCAGGAAGGTAATTAATTAATTTTAATTCACTTCCAATTTTTGCTAACGTTTTAATTCTTTCTTTTTTAATTTTTGGCCCATTCTTCTAAATTAAAAATATTCAAGAAAAAACATGCATCTGTGGATTGAATTGATCCATTTTGGTGGTTTAACATCTTGGGCTATGTGTTGTTGACTGAAACGTTTTTTCAATCCCTCCCTTGTTCTCCTTTAGGTGGAACAGCAGGTTGCGCACGACACGAGCCTGAACAAGGAGTACCTTCCTATCGAGGGTCTTCCTGAGTTCCTGACGAACACGGCTCGCCTCATTTTCGGCGCTGACTCTCCGGCTCTCGCTGAGAAGAGGGTACAACACGCGACATTCATGCAGAAAGGACAGGGAGTACCTAACTCTTGTTGTTGGCCTCGCGTTCTCACGTGGTGCAGGTTGCGACGGTGCAGGCGCTCTCTGGTACCGGCGCTCTCAGGATCGGCGCTGAGTTCCTGGCTCGCTTCGCTCCCGGCGGTGCGGCCACACCGGTGTACATTTCGGACCCGACCTGGGGTACGAGGGAGCCGTCAGGATTGTCGAGTAGTTTACACAGGGTTAACTGGGGGTCTTTCAGGCAACCACGTGAACATCTTCAAGGATGCCCACATGCCCGATATCAGGAAGTACCGTTATTACAAGGAGCAGACCAGGGGTCTCGATTTTGAGGGATTCATTGAGGACCTCAAGGTACCTCCAGCCTCAGAATTGGCTGCGAGGTGAACTTTACTAAGGCGAGTGTTTGTCGTACATCAGTCGGCTCCCAACGGCTCAGTGTTTATTCTGCACACCTGTGCTCACAACCCCACCGGTGTCGATCCCACCATCGCGCAATGGGAGGCTATCCTTGATGTTATCCAGGCCAAGGGTCACCTGCCATTCTTCGATACTGCTTACCAGGTAAGGTGACTTAGCACTTGCTGAGACCTCGTTCTTTACCTAAAGGACTCGCTTGACGATAGGGCTTTGCCACGGGCGATCTGGATCGTGATGCTACCCCGGCCCGCATGGCCGTGGCCAGAGGCCTGGAGCTTTTCGCTTCTCAGTCGTACGCTAAGAACCTCGGTCTCTACGGTACTACCCCGTACGTGCATGCTGTCCTCAGCCCAGTGCTAATTCAATTCCAAATAGCTGAGAGGATTGGTGCCCTGAACATCGTGTGCCGAGATGCTGCCACCGCTGACGCTGTCAAGAGCCAGCTCAAGGTCATCATCCGTCCGATGTACTCGAATCCTCCTCTTCACGGCGCTCGTCTTGTGGGGAAGATCCTCAGCGACAAGACTCTGTTCAATGAGTGGTACTCTTGTGTAATCTTAAGGAGATGTCTCTCCACCTCGTACTGATATCGCATTTTCATCCAGGCTCGTCGAGCTGAAGGATATGTCAGAGCGCATCCAGCGCATGAGGCAGGAGTTGTACGCGGCCATCAAGAAGAACGGCACACCCGGCACCTGGGAGCACATCATCAACCAGATCGGCATGTTCTCCTACACGGGCCTCACCAAGCCTCAATGCGAGGTCATGATCAAGAAGCATCACATCTACATGATGACCAACGGCAGGATCTCGATGGCCGGTCTCAGCAGCAAGAACATCCAGAAGATGGCCGACGCCATCCACGACGTAGTCACCAACGTCCATTGATCGCCTCCTCTTCGTTGAGGGATGCTCTACCATGAAAGGAATTGCAAATATCTTCGCCTGATCGCAACAAAGATGTTTCAAATTCTAAAGTAACTGCACACTGTCTCCCTCTCGAAGATGCAGACGAGCGTGGAGGGTGGAGGTGGGCTGGTGATGCAGAAGCACACCGAGATAAGCCTCAACCGAGTGCAGAACTTCAAGACGCGCTTTCTCCTGCCGCGTCTCTACCGCCACCAGAAGGGCGACAGCAGTGCCCAGGTTGGCCCCACCTCGCTAGTCGTCCACGAGCCCGAGGGCCAAGCCCGCCCCTCCTACACTCACGTCGCTGCTCTCCCTGCCGACGCCTTCCACGACGCCAGTATTGGTGGTAGGGCTTTCTTATTTTTACTTTATTATTTTCTGTTATTTGTAATATTTAAAAATACCAGACAAATCCGTTTGTAACTTATTATTGTATATTTAATATATTTTAATATTTTAAAAATATTTTAAACTAAGGTGTTTTTGTTCAGATTCGTTTGGACCGATATGGGCGACCAAGTGGTTCCGTGTGGTCTTCCGCATCCCTGCCGAATGGAAGGACGAAGAGGTACTCTCGCCACACACATACAGCGCACAGTGCTGGTTGCTGTGTCAGTGATCACATGGGGATGAGTGCGTGATGACTGACATGTCTCTTTGGGGGATGGCCAAAGGTGCATTTCCTGTGGGATTCGAGCTCAGAGGCCATGCTCTACATCGATGGTCAGCCGCAGCAAGCCTTTAACAGCGCTGAGGGAGCTGATAAGAAGGCTGAGTTTGTACTCAGAAAGAAGGGTCAGGTTAAGGTAGGCTGCACTGACGTCATGGCTGAGCGTGTGCAATAGGGTAGGGTGACTGAGCATCTGCTTTATCTTATTCCAATTCCCTCAGGAAGGAGGCGAGGAGGTCACTCTCTACTTGGAAATGGCATGCAACGAGATGTTTGGTGTAGGTTCTGGGTGGACTTGCGGTCCCGATCCTCCTGATGAGAGCAAGACCTTCACCCTCAAGAATTGCAAGCTTGCCATCTTTGATGTCCGTGCCTGGGACTTCCTTTGGGTACGTTTCGTTTGTTGAGATCCCATGCATCCCCTACAATCACAGGTAACGCTTTCATTTTCTTCCTCAGGATTTGGACATTGTATCTGACATGGCCAAACATATTGGAGTGGACACCGTGCGTGGCGCTCAAGCTCTCTACATCGCCAACCTGATGGTGCGCAAGCCGGAGCGGAATGTGTGCATGTGTGTTAATCTCGATAGGCAAATTGACTGCAGGTGAACATCGCCACTGAGGATCCTGATTCATGGGCTCGTGCTAGAGAAGTTGGCCGTCAGTTTCTCGCGCAAACCAATGGCGAATCTGCGTTTGATCTCTATGCCGTCGGGCATTGTCACATCGACACAGGTAGTCCATTGCCTTTATTCTTTACCAGAAACCATGCACAATGTAACTGTTAATCCTCCCGCCAAAGCGTGGCTCTGGTCCTATGCGGAAACTCGCAGGAAGACAGCAAGGAGGTAACCATGGTTTCATCTCCTCCAACCTGGTGGCTTGCTTACATTGTATTGTACAGCTGGGCTACGCAGATCCTCTTTATGGAAGACTATCCTGAGTACAAGTTTGTAGCCTCACAGGCACAGCAGTACGAATGGCTTAAAGAGGTATGTGAACAATCCCGGCATTCATGCCGGGCCGTTACTCAGAGCAGTAGTGTACTTTGGCAGGACTATCCGGCTTTGTACGAGCGCATCAAGGATAAGGTCAAGTCAGGCCAGTTCCTCCCTGTTGGAGGAACCTGGGTTGAAATGGCATGTTTGCATCGTTCTGTCTTAGAATCTCTAAGCCCAAAAGCTAATATTCGTTGTTTGATTCTAGGATTGTAATATACCAAGCGGGGAATCGCTGGTCAGACAATTCCTCTTTGGCCAGTCGTTCTTCAAGAAAGAGTTTGGCGCTTATTGCACTGAGTTCTGGCTCCCAGGTAATAGCACTCGGCAATGTTATGGCCGTACGTAGTAGTGAATAACATCCATTTAGATACGTTTGGATACGCTTCGCAGTTGCCACAGATCATGAGTCTTGCAGGCATTAAGTCGTTCCTGACTCAAAAGGTACTCTCTCCTTTATGTCTAGTTAGGACAGTGAGAACTAATACCGAATGCCTTGGCATAGCTGAGCTGGAATCAGATCAATAAGTTTCCCAACTCATCCTTCCTCTGGGAGGGTGTAGATGGTACTTCTGTGTGCACTTGGGAACATTGACCTTGCAATACACTAAGTGTGATGCATTTAGGTACTCGCGTGCTCACACATTTCCCAGCAGCCGACACCTATTGCGCCCATGCTAAGGTTGATGATGTGCTCAATAGTGCCACGAACTTCAAGGTTTGTACGATCTGCACTCATGTGTGGCCTGCTTGCTTAAACTCAGTTACACATGAATAGGACAAGGGCAGAACTAATGCCGGCATGTTGGTATTCGGCCACGGTGATGGCGGTGGAGGACCCGATAGAGGTGCAAGTGTTGTGAACTCTTAATGGAGTCAAGGAACTGAGCGCATGTTCTAGGTATGCTTGAGCGCCTGCGCAGGATGCGGAACATCGATGGTCTACCTCGTGTGCAGATCACTCCACCTGTTGAGTTCTTTAAACGTATTGCTGCCGATGCTCATCGCATGGTTGTTTGGGTAGGCGAATTGGTATGTCCTTGACCGTATTACGTAACCATTCAAGTTGGTTGACTCAAGTTCTCACTTGGCTTTGTTGTTGGTTAGTACTTTGAGCTGCATCGTGGCACGTACACCACTCAGGTAAACGGCCAGCTCGTTACTGCGTCTGCAACATGAGCTAACCGATGTTGCTTTGCAGGCCAAAAACAAGCTCCACAACCGCAAGTGTGAGTTTCTGCTCCATGACATTGAGTTCCTGGCCTCCATTGCGAAAACCTTTAAGACCAGCAGTGGGCACGGTAGTCACACTATCTTCTGAACACGTTACACCTATCTTACATGCTTGATATATTGTTCAGCCTACACCTACCCTGAGAAGGAGCTCGCTGAACTTTGGAAACTTGTGCTGCTGAATCAGTTCCACGACGTTATTCCTGTATGTGCGAAGCTATTGTTCCAGCGACCAAAGTAACTGAATGCTTTCTTTAATTTCTCTGACAGGGCTCGAGCATCAAGGCCGTATATGAGGATTCTGACCGTCACTACGCCCACGTGTATGAAGAGGGAAGGAGACTCGTGGCCGCTGGTCTGACTCACCTCTTTGGCCCACCTTTGGCAGAAGGGTGAGTTACAAACTTGCAAGTTAATCATCAGACTTTCCTCACTCTAGTATCTCATGCAGATCCAATAATGGAGTTCTGGTGGCCATTAACACCACGAGCTACTGCAGGAAGGAGGTAGTCGAAGTTGATGCTACGCTTCTCGCATCAGGTAACCCCATCCCTATGACGGTGATCATATGCAAGCGCTCAGTCCACGCCCATGTAGCCAAGGCTCAGGTATCCGGAGGAAAGGCACTTGTACCTGTGACGCTGCCGCCCTACGGCTTCACTACTGTATCATGTACAACTAGCTGGGGAACTTGGATTATTGTTGAAACGCTCACTTATTAGTGCCTTCTGTTGTACAGTAGCAGAACTTGCTCACAAGCACGAAGATGCTTCAGTGTGCGTTGGCCAGAATGAAGGGAAAACTATAATGGAGAACTCGTACTTGCGCGTTATCCTGGATAAAACTGGAGGGCTGACATCCATTCTCTTCAAGCCCCTTGATCGGGAGGTTCGTACTTCGGACGCCATCGGAAGTCTTTTGATGATTTCTCATGCTCCCTTCTTCTAGGTATTGCCCCAAGGATCAACGGGTAACCGGCTCGTAATGTTCGACGACAATCCCCAGTACTGGGACGCCTGGGATGTTGACGTGTAGGTGGCTTAGAATTGATGGGACTATATGGTGGATCAACTCATTCGCACACACGACAGGTATCATCTAGAGAAGCGTTTCGAGGTAGGCCCGGCTGATTCAGTCAAGGTGATCGAAGAGGGTCCGCTCCGAGCCGTCGTTGAGGTCACCTATCAACTGAGCTCGGCCAGCCGCCTCAAGCAGCGCATTGTTATGACGGCACTGTCACCAAGGCTCGACTTCCAAACTCATGTAAGCTTCCTTCTTATATTTCACCATTCATGCATGTACTCATTCTTGACCTGCCACCAGGTGGACTGGCACGAGAAGCACAAGTTCCTTAAGGTGGAGTTCCCGGTGGATGTTCGGAACTCACACGCTTACTACGACGCAGCATACGCGCACATTCAAAGGCCAACACATTTCAATACCACACAAGAGCTCGCCAAGGTAAGCTAGCGTGACATTGTCTTGAATGTGGTATGCTTACTGGTCATTAGTTTGAGGTATGCGGCCATAAATGGGCGGATCTATCTGAGTCCGGCTTCGGCGTGGCGGTGCTGAATGACTGCAAGTATGGTTACGCTACCCACGGCAACATCATACGCCTGTCCCTTCTGCGTTCACCCAAGTCGCCCGGTATGCTGTTAAAGATAGCCTCTAGCCTGAACTGATCCTGACTCCTGGCCCTGCTATCCCAGATCCCACCGCCGATATGGGCGAGCAGGAGTTCACGTACTCTTTGCTGCCGCATGCTGACTCCTTCCAGAATGGTGGAGTAATTGAGGAGGCCTTCAAACTGAATGTACGCCCTGCACGCCATAAGAGATCCTTCATTACGCTTAACTGTCCACTTGCCAGGTACCGCTTGTGACGCGTGTCGTAGCGGATGTAGCTGCCATTGTACCCACGCTGGCCGACAAGGATTCTGCATGCCTGTTCTCAACCAACCACCCTGCTGTAGTGCTGGAGACCGTCAAGAAGGCCGAAGAGTCCTCTGCGCTTGTGCTGCGTGCAGTTGAATCCTGGGGTGGGCGTCGCCGCGTCCGCATACATGTCGCCCCAGCGCTGCGCCTGAGCCAGGTCACCTGCGTGGATATTCTGGAGCACGACGCAACCGAACTCGCAAGCGACCTCAAGTGGGATGCGCATGCCAACGTGATTGAGCTCACCTTCAAGCCCTTCCAGATCGTCACCCTCAAGCTCGACCTTGCCTAAGATATCAGAATCGCTCGTGACAAGTCTGGTTCAAGCCTGATGATCCGTTTGCTGTTTACTTTTAAATGTAGTCGGACACTGCTCCCCATATCTTCATATCACATACTTGCCCCTTTGATGAAGGTGACCTCATATTACTTGGCAGTTCAAGCATCCGCAAACCCTTCTTGTCGACTTTTGTGTTGGCGCCATTATTTGGGAGACTCGGAAAGTGTTACGAAATTGTCAAAAGAAGTTTCTTTTCTCATGTAATTTTCTTCTTAACATAAAGAAAATCTGAAGGAAAAGAAGAGTAAGATTGAAAATCGGCGCGAAAGTACCATATAGATGGAGGGCGGGACGATGAATTCGTCGGTCTCATCGCCACCTCTTACCACCACAGATGGCGCTCCTGCAGAGACAATCAGGTCTCCTTCGACATCTTCGTCTACCACATCGTCTTCATCTTCTTCGGCCTCCGCGAATGGCGGTCAGCAGCGTGCGTACCTCGTGGGCGAAGCGGGAGGCGACCACATTCGCAATGAACTCAGCACAAAACCGCCAAAGAAAGTATTCGAAGAGATCCAACGCAATTTCGGCCTCCAATTGCACGAGGACGAGTGAGTCTCCAAGCCCACAAATCAAAAAAAGATCTTAAAAATCATTTTAAAATCTATTTTTGACCGATTTTAGACGAGATTTTTCGAAATGAAAATATATTTTTTTATTTACTTATTTTCCAATCATTCATGCTTTATTAATTTCCAATATTTTAATAGGAAACCGTCAGAGCTGCCCGTGCTGGACCTCTTAGATCTGCACAAGGTACCCTTCATCGTCTTGTAGTCGCAGCCGCTGGGGCTGATGAAGGCGAGCCCTGTGTGGAGAATGAATGCTCGTGGCCGGTCTCGCACTTGTTTTGACTGACTCTATGTCTCTTGCATCAGGTGCCACGAGCCGATGTACACATGAGCGTGCTCCAGCATTTGCGAGGCAAACTGATCGAGCGCGTCGAATCGCTTCCCATTGATGGACTCGAGAAGCTGCTGGAGTTGACATTCCCATTCATTGGTATGCGCGTGTCTGAGGATAGTGAAGAGGAGTGTCGAATGGAAGTGCAATTGTTGACTCATGTACACCAGGCTTCGAGGAGCTGCGGGAAGTGCCGCTCGCCATCCTCAAACGACATCCCAACATTCCGGCTACTTACTTACGCAAGATCGGTGCCAAGCCTGACATCTACGCAGTGTGCCCAATTCAAGTGCAGCGGCAGATATGGCAGGTACGGCGTCTTCCTGTCATTGCCGGGTTGTGGGTGCGGAGCAGCCAGCTTACAGTGGAGCACATTCAGATCGATGAGGAACTGTTTAAGGCCCGAGTGTTCCCCTTGCTCGGTCAGTACATCAACACAGAGCTAGACGCGCCTATTAATGAGATGCTGCTCTCCCGAGAAGACCTGATTGAGCCTCGGCGGCGGTACCTCTGCTAGACACTCTGCTATGTATGACCTTACCCTCACCTCCACCGGCTTCCTCTGTAGGAGAGAAAACAATTACATCCTGCAACAATTGGTACAGATAGTTGGCAAGTCAGTAGGATTATACAACAAGGTAATCATGCGCCCTAAAAAGCGTTATGGGTGAGCTAACCTCTGCTCTTATCAACGTTCATGCAGATGCTGCATTTCTTCCGTACATTGTTTGTGACTAATCGAGACCTCCTCTTTTGCACTCTTCGATCCGAGCTCTTGATGGCTCTGCACGATCAGGGTGTTTCCGATGTACGCCCTACTCCACTCATTCAATTTATTGTCAGCTTACCGTCCTACATATGATGTGATAGATTTATGACATAGACCCATGTCACAAGTTCGCGTGGTGTATGGACGCCTGCGTGCGCGATCACATAGTGGAGGAGCGGCGTCTCAAAGAAATGCAAGCATATTTTGCATCCATTTCTCCAGGTTCATACCTCCCAGCCTCAGCCTTTCACCCACAGATATTTATCATCAGGCTGCTTACCGCACATTACGTATTTAGGAGATCCTATGCTTGGCGATCTCGCGATGATCATCAACGATCCCAACTGTACTAACACTCTTCTAACCAACATATTTAATCTTCTTGTTGAAATGGTGGATCAAGGTACGACCACAAACATGCAGTAGAAGCGGGATGTATGAGCTGAAACATCTTCTTTAGAGAAAATGCCCGCTGAGAACGCCAATCTCAAGTTCATATCAAAGATTCTATCGCTGGGTCTGCACGCACGTGAAATGATCGAGCATCAAAGCTTTCAGGTGCGCATTTCTCACCATTTTGATTTGGATGCCGTCTGATTCTCTTCCATGATCCATGGCAGATGCCCGATGTGGACACTGAGTTGTTACATAGCTTTTACCCCATGTTGGCCCGAAAAATACTCGAAGATATGGTTGCGGAAGAGGACGAACCCTCCTCCGAACTTGATCCAGACTACGAGACCATCTTCAGATCCAACATTCTCGCGCGAAAAGCGGTGCTCTACTACGTCCTTACACGAATGCAGGCCAGAGACACAGAATCTGTGAAGCAGGTCATTGGCAAGATCGACAAGGCCATCCTTGCCGACGAACCCTGCTTCGTGCAGTCCCTCGTCACGCAAGTGCTCGCCACCAATGTACGCATGCGCAGTATGCTGCATAATGATAGAACCTAACTCAATACGTCAATTGGACAGGAAAAAGCCATGCATACGCTAGTGATAGATGAATTCTTGGTGCAGCACATTCACGCATCGGCAACTACGCACAAACAATTTTTGCGATATCTTCTGGCTCGCCATACCCGTCTTTCCGCTCAGGTAGCGCGCTTTCTTATTCACACCAATCCAGCTAAAGGCAGCAGTACTGACGAATGGTAATGTTGTAGGAACTGACCAATTATCTACAACAATCCACGTCGGACATACGAGATCGGGATAAGGTCCGGCCCGTGTACGAAATGGTACCACATCACGCTACGCCTGCATTTTTCCACTTGAGAGCCTAACCGTATTCCCTGCTGCAGTTATTGGATCGGGTAACAGAGCGTGTGAACGAGCAGAATGCACCATTCTTATTTGAGTACCTGGGCATCACACGAGACAAGGAAGAGGAGGGCAGTCACGACGAGTACGAACACAACCACCATGACGAAGAACACATGCACGGTCGGGATCACAGAGACAGTGAGGGCGGTCCAATGGCCACGACTGAGGACAATCACGAGATAGAGGAGTACTCGACAGGAGGAACAGAAAACGAGCGGTTAGCTGGAGCGAGCACCATCCATGAGGACATTGCAGTTTAGTAACCAAGAGAGCTTACCACGCTAAACAATTTTGCTAATCGGAGTTGAAATGGGCAGGAGAGATTGGGCAGAGAGTTTCAAACCAGAACTCGCACAGTAAACCACTGATAAAAAGGCCACTCAAGACAGCCTGTCACACAGCAATACTGGCATCTCTCTTCTAATGTGGGACTACATCCTGGTGGGCGTCCTAGTGTCGGTGCTCAGCCAGTACCATGACGACCTGTGGGCGCTGTTGGTGAGCCGCCTTTGCACGTCGATCACTCTCTCCAGCTCCGACGAGGCGTACCGATGGTTCACCTATTGGCTTGGTCACTCTCCGCACTGCGAGTACAGAGCTGTGCGTGGCGACCGCCTTGTTTTGGGAATAGGAGTTAACAGTTGTCGGGACAGACTTGCCAGAACCTGAAGGCAAGCGTACAGCGAGGAGTGGACCCAAACTCGTGTTGGGATCACTGGTCGGCGCCTCAGGTGTTACTGATCCCTGGCACAGGTATCTGCTGTTGCCAACTGCATTCGTCGGATTCGAGGAGCGTGATCTGATCGATGACTGGACAGGGATTCACCTATTCACGCGCAAGAGGAGGCTCGTAGTCATGCGATGGACACTTGAGAGGAATCTCAAGACAGACGAGCCACGCGAGCTGATCTCGCTGACCACCCTGGGCGATGGTCGCGCCTTCCTAAGCGCCATGCTGGAGGAGGCACAGCGACACTGGGAAGCTGCGTCGCCTGCCAACGTGCTGATATTCCTCCCTGCACCGCCACCCGACGAATGGATCCTCCAGTCGAAGAAGGTTGGACGGTCTATGGACAGCGTCGTCTTGCCACAGCAGATGAAGGAGCACCTCCTTTCTGATAGTAAGTTGACTGTCTTCCACAGTTGCTGAGCCCTGAACTAACAACCCTGTCCACCGCACAGTCGAGCATTTTGTCAAGTCAGAGGAATGGTACCACGATCATGGCATTCCGTATCGTCGTGGCTATCTTCTTCACGGGCCTCCTGGCACTGGTGCGAGTCTCACTGATGATTTCACTATCACTGCGCAAGTATCGTTCTTCCTTAACCTCTCGTTTGTCCTCGCGATGGCTATCCAGGAAAGACGTCGTTCATACTCGCGCTTGCGGGTTATCTGAAGAGGCTGGTGTGCGTGATCCCTCTTTCAGATTCTCAGATGAACGACTCCACTTTGCTACACGCCTTCAACTCGGCCATGAACAAGGCCATCTTCGTCTTCGAGGATATCGACAGCGCTCTCCTCGCAGCTACCAAACGCGGACGTGATCCAGACGGAATGTATGAGAATCGCGTAACCCTCAGTGGCCTGCTGAACTGCATCGACGGCATCACTACTCGTGAAGGCAACATCATCTTCTTCACGTCGAATCACGTACGCTCTTTATTCCATCCAACGATAATGCGAAACTCAATGACGTTTATCTCCGAGCAGCCAGAGGTTCTCAGCCCTGCTCTGTTACGTCCAGGTCGAGTGGACAAGAAGTTCTACTTTGGCTACGCCAGCAAGGAGCAAGCTGAGCTTCTGTTTAGGCAGTTCTTTCCCAACTCAACCAAGAAGCAGTGCCAAGCTTTCGTCGACGCCATCCCCGAGAACACCTTCAGTGTGGCTGAGGTGCGACACACCTATCATAGGTGTGGAACTTATGCCAGTCTCTAACACCATCTCGCTTCATCTAGTTACAAGGAATCTTCGTCGCTCTCCGATCCGAAGATGAACTCCTGGCGGAGCTGCCCCGAATGTTGGAATACATCCGGCAGCAGAGGCTTGCACATACGCAGCATGACGAGGCTCTTCAGGAGGAGAAGGACGAGGAGGAGGACGAGGATGCCGACCAAGGGGAAGATTCCAGTCAAACCGTGGACTCTGACGAGGACGATATCAACGGACACGAACTGCGACAACGGACAAGAGGGCAAGGCGATGAAGCGCAACAGGAAGAGAAACGTTCATCCAATACCTCTCGAATCAAAGTGGAGTAAAGAATACTTGATCACACTTGCCGCTCCATGCTGTGCCTCCTCTTTCACATGCACCTCATTGATGAATGTCCACCTCATTGATGTGGTCGAATCATCGAAACTGAGTACTTCGCCAGCATGGCGTGGATGAACACTCACCTCCAGAACTCACAAAGAACCTCCGTTGAGACCTGTGTCGGTGTGCACGGATGGTCAACCCCAAGTTGCTAACTCATCTTTACCTCTGCTGTCGCAATACTCGTTACTCTCTCAATTCGTCGTTACAGATCATCAGATGGAGAGCGAGGGCGAAGGGAGTGCAGTGGGCGACGTAGAGCCCCGCATGCAGGCGGCTTGGGTGGTGGACAACTTCGGGCTGCCCGACGCAGAGGTGGCCAACATCTACCTCTACGGCAGCCGCGTCTACGGCACGCACGGTCCCTCTAGCGACTGGGTAAGAACAATATTACATATGAATACATAATTATTGATATTGTTATTATTTCAAATAATGCCAAAATAAATAAATAATGTGTGATTTTCTGACATTAAGATAATAAAAATAATATAATGTAGTATAATAAATATAAATAAAATTCATATGGAAAATTGAATATAAACAATATTACAATATTATGTGTGTGTGGCAGGATTACATCGTGGTGCTGGAGGACACTACGGGTGACGACAGGGATACGTTGGACACGAGGAAGCCATCAACCGACGCTCTGGAAGACACGATCCAGGGGAAGGCGGCTGACGCCGACGCTACAGTGATGAGCCACAGACGATTCCGGCAGCTCCTGGGCGAGCACTCTCCTCCGATCATCGAATGCATGTTCCTGCCACCACACATGAAGTTGCGCGAGCGGCGCCCGCCAGAAGACTTCCGGCCCTTGCTGCAGCGAGTCAGGGAGTCGGCGTCCTTCCGGGCGGGCCACAGTTGGTCCAAAGCGCGTAAGAAGATCGAAGTGCCGGCAGACCGCAATGTGCGCGTGGCGAAGAAGTCACTCTTCCACTCGTTCCGCATCCTCGACTTTGCATTACAGGTACTGATGATCTAAACGAGAGACAAGGCCTTCTAGTCATTCGTCATCCCCTTCTGCGCAGCGCTGTAGGAACATCACTCACCTGCAATCCCGTACACTGTGCATTGGTTTGTCAGATAGCAAAAGAGGGGCAGATCACGAACTTTGGCTCGATGAATCATCTCATGCGAGAACTCGAAGCCTTGCCTGATGACACTCCCTGGGAGACCTACAAGCAGAGATACCAGAAGCAGTGGAACCAGCTCAAGTCACAACTGCGTGCTGCGTGTCCCAAGGAGGAATGGACAGAGGACAAGAAGGACCTGCACGCTCACTACGAACAAGTCCGACACACGAAAGAGAAGAATAAGAGAACAGCAGCTGCGCCAGATCACCATGAATAACCCAGAACATCCCAAGCAACAGCCGATTCGTTCTCGTGTCCTCGTGACAGCTCCCATATGGCCCTTCTGATCCCTAACAGCTCATTATCCTTATTTTGGACGTTGCACGGGAAAAGGTTTCAGCTGTGATTTCCGTGTATCGGAGTTATGTTAAGTTTTCTGATGTTTTCTTGACTTGGCAGGAGGTGTCAAACTGGCATCTGACTCCACCATAGCACACATACAAAGGCGAGCCATCCCGGGAGCAGACGACAAACCACACCTCAGCTTAGCTGCAGGATGGCCTCGCCCAGGTCCCGCAAGTCGCGAAAGAACCAGGGAAAGCAGAAAGAGACGACAAGCAGCTCCACCTCGTCTTCCACCACGTCCTCCACACCTTCTCCTCGAAGCTCGAAGGAGACAGAGTCCTGCACGACCTCGCCGAGTTCAGGTTCGACCTCGACCACACGCGAGGAATGCAAGCCTACCTTCTACGTGCACACGAAGAGCAAGAAGGGGGACAAGAACGTGATCGTCACCACTTGGAGCGAAGGACCTTCCCTGAGCTCTGTTTCTCAGCCGAGCCAGCCTCCAGGCTATCCATACATCAACCCAGCCGAGGAAACGGACAGGAAACGTAAACGACTGCACCCGCTCTCCCTGGCCCGAGCCATCCAGCGGCGCTGCACGTCAAGACGGCAGCTTCGACAACCGGTCGCGTTGGACGGCCCCTTCTTCGTCGGTTCGGCAGCTTCCTAAATCCCTTTCCCTTTTGTGCATACCCAAACCTTTTTTGTAAGAGAGTTTAGTAAATAGTTTCGAATGCATTTGGAATTGTCCAAACGATTTCTGAAATGATTTCAAAACAGCAAGCCAAACTTTGTCACCGAATCTGTTCCGCGAATTGTAAAGGCGGGAAAACCTTGGGGCCGGTTTCACAATTTTCAACTTTACGTTTGATTAGGAGGTCGAATTATTGATAACGAATTTTGAATTAATTGCACCAGGACCTGTGCAGTCATTTTTATGATTACATATTTATTTATTTTTTGGAATATTTGAGTCTACTTGAAAAAAGAGGAAGGAGAGATGAATGTACAAGATCGTCCTTCTCTCCACACGTATCAACGCCTGGCGCGACAAATCGACGTACAGATTGAGGCGGGCGCGCCATTCGCGTCTACCGCCAATCAAGATCCCAATGCCCACCAGGAGGCCATCAAGGCCTGTCATCACCTCCTCGGTCTTCTCGCCCTGGAGGAGAAATCGCATCATAATCGCAGCCCCGCGGTACGTGCAGTCTCATCGTCGACATCATCATCTACGACAACATCCACGTCATCATCATCGTCTGCTACGAGCGCGGCGGCCGTCGCGGCGCAGCGACTGAAGCAGGGGGTGCACAGACGTCTGGCAACGCTTGAGCTGGGCGCGGCCGCCACGGAGGAGCGGCGTACGAAGGTGCTGGCCCTCTCCTCGTTCGACGCCGAACGGCGGGAAGGCGCCTTGCCCAGCCCTGGTGGAGGGCCGGGACGGCCGCGACTGTTCCACTGCCCACCGTCGGGCACGCTCACGGTCGATGCGCTCTTGGGCTCGGTACGCACGCCCTGGCTTCATGCGGCCTTGGCGGCTTCCTCCTCGCCGTCGTCCTCCTCGCTCGCCACACCAGCGCCCTCGACGACGACCTCAGCGAGCAGCGTGATGGGGCCGCCTGCGGCAGTATCCTCGCTGAAAGCGACCGCCGCACGACCTGTTTCGTCAGCATCCTCAGTTGCCGGCAGCGGCGGCAGTGCGCCACCAAGCCGCGCAGGGACAAGCAGCGAACGACCATCGGTTCGCATTCTTTCCTTCCCTTTATTTCGCTTTCGTTATCGTTCTTGCCTTTTATCTAGTGTCACTCTCATGCATTCAGCTGGCACTGTCTTCTTGGCAAAAACCGCTTACGCTAGGCTCTTTTATACCAACAGAGCGGAGCCAAACCAGCGGCGAGCGCGCCTGTTGGGCGAAGGCGACAGATCAACTACGGGCGTAACCGTTACAACAACAGACAAGACGATCCGAATAGTTCGCCCGATGACGAACTGCTAGAGGTTGAGGAAGATGAACAGGATGATAAATCTAAGAGGGACAGCTTCATGAGCGCGCGAGAGAAGTTGGTAATTACGGAATGCCTCTTGGATGTCACTAAGAGACCGTTAGCGCCGGTACTAAAGGTTATTGAGTGAACAGGAAAAGGAGGACAAACAAAAGGGGATAACGCGAAACACCTCCTCAACTGGGACGCAGCCGAATGCACGACCATCAGGTCTGCGGGGCAAGCGACACAATCCCCCAGCCACCAAGAACAAAGAGGATAAAGAGTACACTACTTCTCGTCGCTGCTTACTGAAATGTCCTCGCACTCTAACCGTGGCTGTAATTCTCCAGCGGAGGGCAACGTAAGAGGTCAAGGCGCAATGACGACGATGACGATGAACGAAAACCAACAGAGGGCAATCCTCTGTTGGACGAGCTTCTGGCAAATGAGAAGCTCAAGTATATCGATCCCATCATGGTCGAGCGCATATGCAGCGAGATATTGGACCACAGCCCTGCCGTAGGCTGGGACGACATTGGTAAACATTCCATCCCGATGTAGCCAACCAGGAATTATGTGACCCATGTTCTCTTTCAGCTGGCCTGGCCTTTGCCAAGAAATGTGTCAAAGAGGCGGTTGTATTGCCGCTACTTCGACCTGACTTCTTTCGGGGCATCCGAACGCCACCAAAGGGCATTCTTCTCTTTGGACCGCCGGTAATTCGTTCCTTCCCTACCCTTTGGCACTCACTGTAGCTCACTCGTGCTTTCTTTTACCAGGGCACGGGCAAAACGATGATTGGAAAAGCGATCGCAAGTCAATCTGGTGCCCGTTTCTTCGCCATTTCCGCCAGCTCCCTTACCAGCAAGTGGATCGGTGAAGGCGAGAAGACTGTGCGCGCGCTGTTTGCGGTGGCGCGCTGTCTACAGCCGGCCGTGATCTTCATCGATGAGATCGATTCCATCTTGACACAGAGGAGCGAGAATGACCAGGAAGCCACACGTCGACTGAAGACCGAATTTCTGATCCAGCTCGACGGTGCAGCTTGCTCTGGTGAAGATAAGCTTCTAGTCGTGGGCGCTACAAATCGACCCGCAGAAATTGACGAGGCTGCACGCCGACGATTGGTGAAACGGTTGTACATTCCTCTGCCGGACACGCCTGCGCGCAAGTCGATGATCCTTCACTACATCCGAACGTTACAAACATCTCTGACGGAAGAGCAAGTTGACGCTATCGTAGTACGCTCGCAGGGCTACTCCGGTTCGGACATTAAAGCTCTCTGCGCCGAAGCCGCAATGGGCCCTATCCGTAACATTGAGCCGGAGGTGTTGATAACCCTCTCCGAGGACCAGATTCGACCCCTTGGCTACGTGGTTCGCCCCTTCGACTTTGCTTGTGATCGTTGTTGGTTGCTTAATTCTTTCTTTGCCGCGGCAGGACTTCGTTTCCGCATTTGATCATGTGCGACCGAGCGTTTCGCAAAAGGACCTTGCCTCGCTCATGGAGTGGAACGAGCAGTTCGGCAGCTTCAAGACCACCAACGAAGAGGCCCTGGAATCTGTTGTTGAGTACTCCTGAGACTTCCTCATGTGCTCTCATCTCTGAGAACGAATACAGCCCAAAGTCTATCCGGAAGAGTGGTGTTGTTGTGTGAAGAAGACGAGAATGAAGATAAACAAGCACAGAGGCTCATCATCCGCCCTACGTTCTTGTCAAAGACAAAGAGAAGAAAGGTGCACACAACGCAGATGAGTGATCATACACGTGTACAGAAAAAGGACGATTCATTGTGAGATGCACGCAGCACACACTTTACATACAGCCGGTCCGGTTCGGTCATACGCGTGCAGCCACGCACACGAAAGCGCCGAAGCCCTTCCTCCCATCCGCACCGCGTGTCCCCAGCAACAGCACCACTCGCGCAGCCTTTTATGTGACTTACTTGGCGTACTTCTTCGTCCACTCCTTGGCCGTCTTGTTGAACGCTGTCCTGTTCTCCTTGAACTGCTGCGCGATCTCAGGCTCAAGAGGATTGTCTGTTCACGAGATGTGACGTAATTAGCACCTTCCGCCGAGCATTTGAGGTAATGTTTTCAAATTAATCGAAAGTGGAGAAGGTCAGTACCAGGATTGGGCTCTACGAGCACCTGCCTGATGGTCATCAACACCTCAGGAATCTTGAGCTGCGGGCTCCATCCATCATTGAGCACCTCGTTACACAGCTGACCATCGCTCTTCACATTGGGGTGATAGATCTTCGTCAAAAATTTCACCTGCCGATTACGTGATGAGTATGATCTCGCAGAGAACCAAGTGGCCAACACCATGGAAGCCGAGAAAGCGCGGCACATGCCAGGCCACCAGAACTGTGATGCTAAGGGGAAGCTGTAGAAATTATACCTTGGGTGCCTTGAATGGGTACTCGGGAGGCATCTCGAGCTCGAGCGAGAAGCTGCCCTTCTCATAGGGGGTCTTCTCCTGCAGATCATATTGATATGTGTGTGAGCAAATGTGTTCTGACGCATTTTATCAATTCTTGGTAGGGTGGGAACAAGGGGCAGAGGAAAATGACGTACAGGTCCCTCGATGGTGGCCTTCCATTTGTAAAGGTTGTCGCCGACGGGTCCAGCAGAGGCCCAGGGAAGAGGACCCTTCTCCATCTCCTTAAGCTCCTTTGCGAGTCGCTTTGCTGAGGCGCCTGCCATGGCTGATCGTGTATTCGAATTGAAGAAGAAAGAAAAGAAATGAAGATGCGCTCCTATTGTGTAGGTGCCAGGTACAACGAAAACTGAAGATATCTGAAGCTGAATGAAGAGAGAAGGTGTCTTATGTCTTTCGCTTTCTCTCAAATTTTCGGCAGATTGGGATTGCTCGCTGAAAGTCTTTCGCGCAATTGTAACATGACGTTCCTAGGTAACACTGCTATGCCAAGCATTCATATGGAAAAGGAAAGAAAATGAAGGAAATGGCCTGATGAAGGAAAAGCGGAAAAAATAAGGAAATGAAATGGTTGGTGTGGCAAGGAAAAGGAAAGAAAGCTTTGTGTTGATGCACGGCAGCATGTGGCGTACACAGCAGGAGTTCTTGGAGGTGGCAAACCTAATTTTGCTTGCGCGCAAACTCGGTTTAGAGCAGCACAGTGCAAGCGTGCATGAGGTCTACCTTGGCGAAGTTGAAGGCGCGCAGCTGTGGGGCAGCCTACCACTGGAGGTGGTTGTGTACATGTTCGAGCGGTTCCTGCCGCGCACACCACCTTCCTTCCATTGGCATGTGCCGCCTCCCGTTCTGTCTTCAATCGAGGGTAATGATGACGCTCGTGATCGGTTGGTGATTTCGAGCGATGACTACTGCCAGAGTTCCGGTTACGTACGCGCACACCTGTCGCCCTGGTGAGTCGAGGGTTGTTCAGATCAGGGCAGTACTAACCTTGATGGTGTATGATCACCTCATCTATTGTCTTGGCGTCTTTGGTGTGCAGCTTAATCGGCGCACGCGGGAGCCGTTACGGCGAACGAGACCAAACTACTTCGAGGTGACGGTGGAGCAGTGCCGAGGACGCTCGCTCGCCATCGGAGTGGCAGAGGCAAGTGCGAGCGATTCGCGTACGCCCATCGGGTTGGTGCAACTGTGGCCTCTAAGCTTGAGTGAATGTGCCTGACCGCGTTGTCTCTTCGTCAGAGGTGTGGGGGCCAAATGGAGGAGCTGGGGTTGGCTCTGTAGAGGTCTTCTCTATTACAATGAACCTTCTCGCCTTGTTTCAGAGCCAAACGGCAACGCCAGTCAGGAGGTGGCTGCTCTTGTGTGTGGTACGGTTTTTCAGACCGGATGGAAATACCTGAATTTGTCGATCTTCATTGCGAACATGATGGTGGACGTGCTTCTTGGAACAGGTGGCTGGAACTACATGGAAGGGGACCGTGTGGGCATCTACGTGGATCTCCTGCTTGGCCAGCTGGCCTTCTTTTTGAACGGACGCCAAATCGCCGCAACGCTCACAGACTCTGATCTTTGCTCGTGCGATACAGCCCTCTATCCTACCGCCGTACGCCTCCTCACGTGTTTGCTCCGGAGGGATCAATCGCCTGTGATGAAGCACCCGCTGACTAGCGTGTGGGCAGAGCTTTGGCGGAAAGGGTTACCGCCTCCGCATACACCAGTACGTAGCACTCCCCGACCTTCCTACGGAGTCACACACCGACCACTCGCGGGGCGAAGGGTCTCGCGAAGATAGTGCATGAATAATATTCTAGTATCCACCAATGGTAAGCGTGTAAATAACCAAGTACACAGAACACCAATGACAGATAAAGCCGAAAAACGAAGCAGCGCGCGATTGGTGCGCGTTGTTGTCTTCGCCGACGGCGCTTTTATTTTGTTTCTTCAGCTCGCCGACAAAAAAACCCCATTCGTGGAGGTTAACGGCCAAACCAGGGAAACCGGAAAAGCCCCGCGGTCCAACGGAGAAAGCATAAGAAGTCGGTGGGCGATGCTTATTCTCCTCTTTGTCTCATTCACTCCCAACCAACTGCAGCGGTTGTGTCCTACTTACTGCAAGTGACCAACTACTCATTCTTCCTCTTCTTGATTTTTTCTTCCGCTTCGTCTTCAGCACACTTGCCTTCCACCAAAGGAGAGTGAGACTTTGTCGTCAGCATGTCTTCTTCTTCTTCGTCGTCGTCATCCGGCGAACACCAAGCGGAGAAGCACATATCCAAGAAAAACATCAGCGATGAAGAGGACTTCGTGGACGAGGTAGAACTGGTAGACCGCCAGGAGGGCGGCCAAGAGATGGACGACGTTATTGTGGGCGACGAGGAGATGGGTATCGTGTCCAAGTATGCCAAGGTCAACCAGCCGTGCCCGTTCTCGAAGCTTAAGCCCAAGTACCCGGTCAATCTCGAGTGGCGCAACATCAACTACAAGGTGGTCATCCCGCTGCCGCCGAGGAACTTCTTCGTGAAGATGCTGTTCAAGCTGCCCATCCCGGCCAGCATCACCACCATGCTCAAGACCAAGAAGGAGGTGCCCATCCTCAACAACGTCTCTGGCAGCGTGCCCTCGGGCAGCGTCGTCGCCATCATGGGTCCCACCGGCTCGGGCAAGGTGAGTCCCTCCCCCCGCACACGTGTGACGTTGCACTTTCCTTGAATTTTCACGGCCCTGGCTTCCGCCAATGACGGAGATCTGCCGTTTTCCTACATCATACTGATCACAACGCATTCTACCCTTGTACAGACCACTCTGCTCAATGTGTTGGCCCAGAGGATCAGGAGCAACGTGACGGGCGACATCTTGGTCAATGGCGAGAAGATCCCGGGTAATCGATTCAAGCGTCGCATGGCGTACGTCTTGCAGGACGACATATTCTTCGCCAACATCACAGTGCGCGACACGGTTACGTACGCGGCCTATCTCAAGCTGTCGAAGAAGCTCTCGTTGAAAGAGAAGCGCGACCGCGTAGACGACATCATCACCGAGCTCGGCCTGCAGCGATGTTCCAACACCATCGTAGGAGGCATGTGGGTCCGTGGTGTCTCTGGCGGCGAGCGAAAGCGAACCAACATTGCCACCGAATTGGTCAGCAACCCTTCTCTCATCTTCCTTGATGAACCCACATCAGGTACGTTCCACAGCGAGTGTCATCCAAAAAAGACACGCACTCATCCGAATGGGCAGGTCTCGATGCGGCGACTTCGCTCGGATTGATCGTTTCGCTGAAGAACCTGGCCAGAAGTGGCCACACTGTTGTGACGACTATCCATCAGCCCTCGTCGGCCATGTTCATGATGTTTGACAATGTGATCCTGCTCGCCGAGGGTGGTTACGTTGTCTACTCAGGCAGCTCCTCTGGTGTGCTTTCCTACTTTGCCAGTTTGGGACTCCATTCGCCCAACCACTACAACCCAGCTGACTTCATGCGTACGCACCAACTATCTCATCGATCGCCCGCTCTTTCTTTGCTTGTACTCATCACGTTCTTTCCGTTTTACAGTCGAGCTGGTCACCTCTACCGAGAAGGTCAGTGATGGCCGAACGGTCCGACAGCTCCTCATCGACACCTACGCCGAAGCCGAAAAAAAGGGTGAAGCAGACATCAAGACTCTCAAGCAAACGGAGGAACACGATGAAGGCGCTCATGATATCAAGAAGGGAGCCAAGTACCCGACCCCCTTCTGGCTGCAGACATGGGTTATGGCCACACGTACCTTCAAGCAGCGACGCCACGATATCCTGTCGTGGTCACATACGATACAGATTGCCATCATCTCTATCATCGCTGGTCTCCTTTGGTTCCAAATGGACAAGAAGGAGTCCGCCATCGGCGACCGTAATGGCTTCCTCTTCTTCGCAACGATGTTCTGGGTTCTTCATACATGGATTCAATCGCTCTACGCATGTACGTTATTTCTAGATGCTTGTCTGTTAGGCACAGCTTGCTGACCGAGCGCCTCTCTTCACAGTCCCGGCAGAGCGAGCGGTCCTCACGAAAGAACGAGCAACAGGCACATATAGATTGTCGGCTTACTTCCTCGGCAAGATCATTGCTGAGACGCCTCTCGAACTCGTGCTTCCGTTTATCTTCGCGTGTATCACCTACTGGATGGTTGATCTCTCGGAGGATGGCTACACGTTCATATTCTTCATCGTTATTCTCTGGCTATTCACCCTCATGGGTACCGGAGTCGGTCTCCTGTTCAGTGCTGCCATACCGGATGTGAAGAAGGCCCTCACCATCACTATCATTGTGGTTCTTAGCTCGATCTTGCTCGGTACCTAGCCGTTCAGCCACACGATTTCATGGCACGGGTAACTAACCTCTTCATTCTTCTTGCAGGTGGGTTCTTCATCAGTCGTGAGAACTTGCCGGTGTGGATCGCCTGGGCCCGATGGCTGTCAGTCATTAAGTACAGCTATGAGTTGGTGATGCTGAACGAGTTCAAGCTCTCCAAGGACCTTACTTTCACGCCATCTAGTCCGTCGGCCTACCCGAACAATCCGATCACGGGGCAGGACGTCCTGGACAAGTACGGCGTGGAGACCAACGTGTGGGGCGACGTCATCTTCCTATGCGGCATGATCGTTCTGTCTCGAGTTGCCGCCTACCTCGCCCTGCGCTTCATGAACAAGCCTCGATCTTAATCGTGTTGTGCTTTGTTGATAGAAAATTCTTGTACAACTCCAGCATGTCCTTCTGTGGTTCCACTAGCCATATATTCTCTCCAACACATGTGCAAGTTAAGTTCTCCCTTGGCCTGATTTTGTCCAACACGTCCTGGGGTTCGAACCCCAGCGAAACCAACCTTCTTTTGAGCGAGTGTGCTCCACGCCCACTTGGTCTCCGGTGTGCACGTGGCTGGTGCGTAAGTCCTTGTGTGTTCGCAACGGAACGTATCTGTGGCGTTCCAGCCACGATCTTCTTAAAAATCCAAAAAATGAAAACCGGGCGCGTGGGTTCGAACCCCACTCTAGACATCATTGAAACTGTTTTGCTTTTCTGTCTCCCACATACTTTGGTTTTGCAGCTGCCCAAAAGTTGGTGTTTGGGTTAGAAGGGACCCTAAACTTGAGTTCATTGTCTTGCAGCTCATGGACCACCAAGCGTTGGGTGTTAGGTTTTCCTCTCAAACGTTGATGTAAGTATGAGCAGTCATTTTTTCTTTAAAAGGAAACTGCCCATGGCCATTTTGACTTCCACGGTCTGACTCCTAAAGCATGTACAGCTTTAGGAAGGCGCACCGCGGACATGGACTATACCTGCCATAGCTTACCAAAACACCTCCGAAAGGAGCTTGTGTTTTCTAACTTGTCAGGGGTCGACTGAGAAAGGCCTGTGGTGTGGAAGGGAAGGTCTGGAACCCTCTCAGAGCGAAGCGTCTGCGTGAACAGATAGGCCATACCTGTGGCCTATGCCATGCGCTACTGCTTGCCGGCTTCCGTCGTATTGACGGAAAGATGGTCATCCACATTGATCGTCATCATCCTTAACCTTCTCACCCTCCTCGTCGTTCCTTCTGAAGGGCAGAGTTGCGCCTGTCCCTCTCCAAGCAACAATAGCGTTGTGGTGCCCCTGCCCAACGGCGACACCTACAGCAACTACTACAGCTGGGTCACATCGAATGTTTTTGTCGAAGGTCAGCGGGTGAACGACACCTACGTTAACACAGCGACTTCGTCACCCAATGTATACTTTGCCGCCAGGGCCGGTCAGCTCTGCACCCTCACCTTCACCGTCATTGCCACCAGTACGGGAGGGAGGAGCCCCGTCGGTTGGTTCCGTTTCAACTCAACCGGAGCCGTGGGATCCAAGATGTACAGCAGAAGCAATGTCACGTTGTACCCGGACTTCACGACCTCCACGACCTTTACCCCAGGCCTTGCGGCACCCTGTCTGGCACAGGGCTCGACATGGACGCTGGGTCCCTTCAACCCTCTCAATACCTCAGTGGGCTTCTTTATGGATAACAACGGGTGGTGCTCTCCCGCTCAATATCGGCTGTACTCTCTGGACGAGGAGAACCTCAAGTACGACACTTCCTCCTGGAACCCAGTTGCCAAGACCGGGCGCACGATAGCCATCGTAAAGGTGCCTTGCCTGCCTCGACCTTGTTGATCCTCCTCCACAGAGCCTCCGCTGATCTTGGACGTCCACTAGGAACCAACGTCTGGAGATGTGATCCTGGGCTTTGATGACAATCCTTTGACTGGCAGCGACATGGACTATAACGACGTTCTGATCAGTCTCAAGTCCAACTGCACGCTCAACACGACCAAGATCCCCTGTTACTCGACCTGCCGCTACAGCGCTCAGGTAGATCACATGCTTGGCCGATGTGAATGATGACTCTTGCTCAAGTCTTACTCCTACTGCCCACCAGCAATTCAACACCTCAATATGTTCGTGCACATGCCCCAATGCGACAGCCAAGGCCGCGTGCACGGGCAGCACAGTGAGGTGGAACGACACCACATGCTCCTGCGATCCCATACCTTCTCGTACGGAATGTGATGTGCTTGATTGCAATCGCTGCATAACTTACCTCCTATCCTGACAGCAACGCCATCAAGAAGTGGAACGCCCACGCCATCGATATCTGTGACTCCGACTCAGTCGTCTACTCCGACGCCTACACGGTCAGGGTCTCCCTCAACTTCTTTGAGTCCAACACGGACTCCATCAGTCTCGGTGTCGCCAACGCAATCACCTACCGTATCAGTGACGCCCACGCGTTCGCCTTCGATCTCGGTGTCACCCCTTCCATCGCCTACGGCGTCAATTTCAGTGTCGCCCACACAGACTGCCACTCCGACACCGACTGCTTCTATCTCTGTGTCACCCACACAGTCACCGACTCCGTCCATCTCGGTATCACCCACGCAGTCACCGACTTCGACACCGACTGCTTCGATCTCTGTGTCACCCACGCAGTCGCCCACTCCATCTATCTCGGTGTCGCCCACGCAATCACCAACTGCATCCATCTCCGTATCACCCACACAATCAACGACGCCTTCGATCTCAGTGTCGCCCACACAATCACCAACCCCATCCATCTCAGTATCACCGACACAGTCGCCGACGCCATCACTTTCAGTGTCTCCAACTCAGTCACCAACGAGCAGTGTGACACCAACGATATCAGTGTCTCCCACCCAGTCACCCTCTCCCTCGATCTCAGTCTCTCCCACTCAGTCCCCAACAAAGTCACCCACCAGCACACCAACACCATCGATCTCCGTGTCACCCACGCAGTCGCCCACTCCATCCATATCGGTGTCGCCCACGCAATCACCAACTGCATCCGTTTCGGTGTCGCCGACTCAGTCGCCACCGCCATCACCTACACAATCCCCAACGTCATCGCTCACTCCATCGCCAACACAGTCGCCTACTCCTTCCATTTCGGTGTCACCCTCGCAGTCGCCCACACAGTCACCAACATCGTCACCGACAAACAGCGCAACCCCATCGCCAACTCAGTCGCCCACGCCGTCTATCTCTGTGTCACCTACTCAATCGCCCACTGCTTCAGTCTCTGTGTCACCTACTCAGTCGCCCACTGCTTCAGTTTCTGTGTCACCTACTCAATCGCCCACGCCGTCTACCTCTGTGTCACCTACTCAGTCGCCAACTCAGTCGCCCACGCCTTCAATCTCGGTGTCGCCCACACAATCACCAACCGCATCGATTTCAGTGTCGCCCACGCGGACTGCCACTCCGATACCGAGTGCTTCTGTCTCCGTGTCACCCACGCAGTCACCGACTCCGTCCATCTCGGTATCACCCACACAGTCACCGACTGCGACACCGACTGCTTCGATCTCTGTGTCACCCTCGCAGTCGCCCACTCCATCATTGACCGGGTCACCTACCCTGTCGCCGACTACTTCACCGACAGCATCCATCTCTGTGTCCCCTACTCAGTCGCCCACGCCGTCAACCTCTGTGTCACCTACTCAGTCGCCCACGCCTTCAATCTCGGTGTCGCCCACACAATCGCCAACCGCATCGATTTCAGTGTCGCCCACACGGACTGCCACTCCGATACCGACTGCTTCCGTCTCTGTGTCACCCACGCAGTCACCGACTCCGTCCATCTCGGTATCACCCACACAGTCACCGACTGCGACACCGACTGCTTCTATCTCTGTGTCGCCCACGCAGTCGCCCACTCCATCGTTGACCGGGTCACCTACCCTGTCGCCGACTACTTCACCGACAGCATCCATCTCTGTGTCACCCACGCAGTCGCCCACACAGATACCGACTCCCTCGCCTACCCAATCACCAACCCAGTCTCCAACGCCATCGATTTCTGTGTCTCCCACCCAATTGCCCACACAAACACCGACCTTGTCGCCCACGCACTCGGCCACTGCCTCACCTACTCAGTCTCCCACCACGTCTTCAACGCCTTCCGTTTCCGTGTCGCCCACGCAATCGCCCACGCAATCACCAACTCAATCACCCCCTTCGTCACCAACACAGTCGCCCACTTCGTTGCCAACGAGCACTGTGGCGCCAACGATATCAGTGTCTCCCACGTCCTCTCCATCGATCTCAGTTTCTCCCACGCAGTCGCCCACCAACACACCGACACCAGCGATCTCCGTGTCGCCCACGCAGTCACCGACCCAGCCGCCCTCGCAGTCGCCTACACCATCCATTTCTGGGTCACCCACGCAGTCGCCCACTCCATCCATATCGGTGTCGCCCACGCAATCACCAACTGCATCCATCTCCGTATCACCCACACAATCAACGACGCCTTCGATCTCAGTGTCGCCCACACAATCACCAACCCCATCCATCTCAGTATCACCAACGAGCAGTGTGACACCAACGATATCAGTGTCTCCCACTCAGTCACCCTCTCCCTCGATCTCAGTCTCTCCCACTCAGTCCCCAACACAGTCACTGACACCATCCATTTCTGTGTCACCCACGCAGTCACCCACTCCATCCATCTCCGTATCACCTACACAATCAACGACGCCTTCGATCTCAGTTTCTCCCACGCAGTCGCCCACCAACACACCGACACCATCAATCTCCTTGTCGCCCACTCAGACCCCACCGCAGTCGCCCACAGCTTCACCAACTCCCTCACCCACCACGCCTCCCACGCCACCAGGCTCTGTGTCGCCCACGCAGTCACCTACTGCATCGCCAACCCAGTCTCCCACTTCGTCACCAACGAGCAGTGTGACACCAACGATATCAGTGTCTCCCACTCAGTCACCCTCTTCCTCGATCTCAGTCTCTCCCACCAACACTCCAACTCCATCGATCTCCGTGTCACCAACCCAGTCACCCATTGCATCAGCAACTCAATCGTCCGCTACATCGCCAACACAATCTCCCACTCCTTCAACCACACCGACTCCAACGGCCACTGCATCAGCGACTCAGTCGGGCACCACGTCTCCAATCCCTTCCATTTCGGCGTCGCCTACTCAATCATCAACCCAATCCCCAACACCTACTCAGTCGTCGATACCAACGGTCTCTGTGTCGCCAACTATCGCAGTTTCGCCAACGCAATCCCCCATCCCTTCGGCAACGACTACCCCGATAGCGTTGCCCACCACTTCCACAACGCCTTCCATTTCAGTGTCGCCCACGCAATCTCCGACTGCTTCGGTGTCGCAGTCGCTTACTCCATCTCCTACCCAAGCAACCACTCAGTCACCACCCACTGCCTCCACGCAGTCACCAACGAGCAGTGTAACACCAACAACAGGAGTGTCTCCCACCCAGTCGTCGTCTCCAACGATCTCCGTGTCACCAACTCTGTCTGCGCCAGCACAGACTGCCACTCCGACACCGGCTGCTTCGATCTCGGTGTCGCCCACACTGTCACTCTCTGTGTCCCCTACGCCCTCGTTGGCGACAAGTGCGACTCAGTCGCCGACGCAATCGCCATCTTCGTCTCCAACTCCGTCGTCTTCGTTGTCATCAACAAGCACACCAACACCTTCTATCTCCCCGTCGTCCAGCGGGACGCCAACTCCTTCCCTCTATGTTTCACCTATCTTGTTGCCCAGTTCATCCGTCTCAGTCTCGCCTACTACTCCATCATCCACACAGTCCCCAACACAATCTTCGAGTAGTCCGATTCCATCGCCATCAGTGTCTTCCTCGCAGTCACCGACTCCTTCTCTTTCCATCTCACTGACGCCTTCCACCTCAGTGTCTCCCACGATCTCGGTTACGCCCACACAGTCCCTGGCACCATCGATATCTGTGTCACCTACACAGCCGCCGACTGCTTCCGTCTCTGTGTCACCCACGCAGTCATCCATTCCGTCCACCTCGGTATCACCCACGCAATCACCGATATCGACTGCTTCGATCGCTGTGTCACCCACGCAGTCGCCCACTCTATCCATCTCCGTATCGCCCGTCTCAGAGTCGCCCACACAATCACCAGCTGCATCCACTGCAGTACCACCGACGCAGTCGCCGACCGCTTCGATCTCAGCGTCTCTCACTAGCAGTGTGACACCAACGATATCAGTGTCTCCCGCCCAGTCACCTTCTCCATCGATCGCAGTCTCTTCAACGCAGTCTCCGACTTCGACATCGATTGCTTCGATCTCTGTGTCTCTGGTCTCGGTGTCGCCAACGCAATCTCCCGCTCCTTCGACAACACAGAATCCAACGCAGTCGCCCACTGCACCAGCGACTCAATCGCCAACCACGTCTCCAACGCCTTCCGTTTCTTTGTCGCCCACGCAATCAGTATCTGCTCAGTCGCCGACCAATACACCAACTCCAGCGATCTCCGTGTCACTAACGCAGTCGCCCTCTACGTCCATGTCTGTGTCGCCCACTCCATCGATTTCAGTATCACCAACGCAATCAACGACTTCCACGCAGTCACCAACACCTTTGCTATCGGCCTCTACCACACAGTCACCGCCGAGTGCTTCCCTCTCGGTGTCGCCCACTTCATCGACCTCAGTGTCGCCAACGTCTTCCCTCGCTGGCTCTCCGCTTCAGTCGCCGATTGCTTCCGTCTCAGTGTCTCCCACGCAGTCTTCCGGTCAGTCCCCGACACCGACTGCCTCCACTTCGGTATCACCGACTCAGTCGCTGACCGCTTCGATCTCGGTGTCGCCCACGCAGTCACTCTCTCCATCCATCTCGGTGTCTCCCATCCAGTCGCCGACCGCTTTGGTCTCAGTGTCTCCTACGCAGTCGCCCACTCAATCGCTTAGCCAGTCGCCCACCATATCGGTGTCGCCCACGCAGTTGCCCAACCCTTCGCTGTCGCCTAGTCTATCACCTACTGCTTCGATCCGGGCGTCACCACCGAGCAGTGCGACGCCAACCACAGGAGTGTCCCCCACCCAGTCGCCCTCTCCCTCGATCTCCGCGTCTGCGCCCACACAGAGCGCCACTCCCACACCGACTACTTCGATCCCTATCTCACCTACGCAATCGCCAACTGCTTCAGTTTCCGCGTCACCCTCGCTGACCGCTTCGATCTCGGTGTCGCCCACACAGTCGCCCACTCCATTCACCTCAGTATCGCCCACGCAATCACCACCGACTGCATCCATCTCAGTGACACCAACGCAGTCGCCGAGCGCTTCGATCCCAGTTTCTTCTACGCACTCACCAACGAGCAGTGTGACACCAACGACAGGAGTGTCTCCCGCCCAGTTGTCGTCTCCATCTATCTCCGTGTCACCAACTCTGTCTGCGCCCCCACAGACTGCCACTCCGACACCGGCTGCTTCGCTCTCGGTGTCGCCCACGGAGTCGCCCACTCCATTCACCTCAGTATCGCCCACGCAATCACCACCGACTGCATCCACCTCAGTTAAACCAACGCAGTCAGCGAGTGCTTCAATCCCCGTGTCTGCCACTTCGTCACCAACGAGCAGTTTGACACCAACGACAGGAGTGTCTCCCGCCCAGTCGTCGTCTCCCTCGATCTCCGTGTCACCAACTCTGCCCCCACAGACTGCCACTCCGACACCAACTGCTTCGATCTCGGTGTCGCCCATGCAGTTGCCCACTCCATCCATCTCAGTATCGCCCACGCAATCACCACCAACTGCATCCATATCAGTGACACCAACGCAGTCGCCGAGTGCTTCGATCCCCGTGTCTTCCACGCACTCACCAACGAGCAGTGTGACACCAACGACAGGAGTGTCTCCCGCCCAGTTGTCGTCTCCAACGATCTCCGTGTCACCACAGACTGCCACTCCGACACCGGCTGCTTCGATCTTGGTGTCGCCCACGCAGTCACCCACTCCATTCATCTCAATATCGACCACG
Organism: Acanthamoeba royreba; assembly: GCA_000826365.1. Taxonomy (NCBI): domain Eukaryota; phylum Discosea; order Longamoebia; family Acanthamoebidae; genus Acanthamoeba; species Acanthamoeba royreba. The sequence goes on along the minus strand of CDEZ01022494.1, from coordinate 8,824 downwards.
CAATCACCACTGACTGCATCCATCTCAGTGACACCAACGCAGTCAACGACAGCTTCAATCTCAGTGTCGCCCACGCAGCCACCCACAAGCAGTGTGACACCAACGGCAGCAGTGTTGGTCTCCGCGTCACCTACTCAGTCATCCACTGCTTCGGTCCCGGTGTCTCCATCGGCATCTGTGACGCGATCTACTTCTGTCTCCGTCTCTCCCACTCAATCGCCCTCTCCTTCGCCTTCTGTCTCGCTACCTCCAACAACTTCACCAACGCCCTCGCTCTCCTCATCACCAACCACTCCCTCTACTTCCCTATCTCCTTCTCAATCACATACCCCATCAACCTCGGGGTCTAGTACACAGTCACCAACGCATTCACCTTTCTCTTCGTCATTCACATCCGCAACGAGCAGTACAACGCCTTCCCTACCTGTTTCCCCCTCTCAGAGCGCAGCACGCATACCAACTCCATCTGTCTCGGTCTCTCCCGCCCAGTCGTCTGCGTCGTCGGTGTCGCCAACCCAGCTAACTACCGCCTCAATCTCCCCTACTCAATCGTCCATTCAATCGATCTCAGTGTCGCCTACGGTGTCACCAACTCAGCTGGCGACTCAGTCACCTTCAACTACACACTCGCCGACGAACAGTCCGAGCTCATCAATCTCGGTGTCGCCTACTATGCCACCAGCTTCTTCAACGCCATTGATTTCGACTTCCCCGTCACGAGGTCTGACAGCTTCAGTGACACCCACCGGGTCACCTACACCATCCGTTTCGACCGCTCAATCACCCACCTCTTCACTGACACAGTTACCTACACCATCTCCAACACCTTCGATCTCGGTGTCACTTGCTGCCTCCCTAACACCGACAGCTACACCTTCGTCGTCACCGACACCAAGCGGGAACAGCACCACCTCTCCATCGGCTTTGGTAGCTGCGGGAACAAGCGGATCAAGCGGCATCATTCCCATCGTGGCTGGCGCAGCTGCAGGAGGTACGTCCCATGCTTTTGCTTGCCGCCCCGTCAATGTTCTTTGATCACTGATGGTTGGCTGATATGCATGCAGGAGTGGGCGCGTTAGTGGTTGCCATCCTGGCAGCGCTGGCCGCCTACTTTACCTACAGGCACAGGAAGAAGCCCACTCTTACGCCAGCCCTGATGGAAGCACCCCCACAGGCTCTCAATGCCATGGGGCTGGATCCCAATTCACAATTGCTTGTATTCAACAATACCCTCTACGCCGGCAACCAGGCCGCCACGATCTCCTCCATCTACGAACCTCCAACAGCCGCCCTTGGCGCAGGTGGTGGTGGTGGAGGTGGTGGTGAAGAGGTGTGATTTTTTGAGACTTTTATTTATTATTTTAACAATTTTGTCACCAATGTATAACTAAGGAATAAAATGGAAAGACATTGCACAATTATAAATTTCACGAGTTTAAAGACATAAAAAGAATCTGAACAAGACAAGTCGACAAAAATCCATTCAGCGAATGGCGTACCTCTAACTTTCACGAGAGAAACATTCTCTTAGATAAAGCCATTCGCCAACAAACAACACAAGCAGAACACTGCCGCATAAGCACTCAGAGAGCAATGGCTGAGCTGCTAAACGCCATCGAAGCAAAGGACCTCGCAAAGACGAGAGCGCTGCTGGAGCAGGACATGGACATGAGCGCTGATGTAGCGTACGAGTTCTACCAGGACGGCACGTGGGGAGCACGTGACCGAATGTCGCCCATCCACGTGGCGCTCTTCAACATGAGAGGCGAACGCTACGATAAACAGCAGGCAGCGAGCCAGGCAAAGAAGGAGGGCAAGGAATACGAGGTGACACCCTTGGAGTGGCGAGGCATCGCGATCGAGCTGCTGAAGAAAGGCGCCAAGATCAATGCTAAGTTTGAGGTTCCCTTTGCTTCGCTTTTCACTGCATCACAGCTGTGGTCATTCTAACTCCTATTGTATTGGGATGACAGCGGTACGATTGGCGTGGATGTGGACAATCCGAAACGGGGTTCGAGATTCTTCTTGAGTTGGCGCTGGCTGAGAATGACGGCGAACTGCTCGGTCTGGCGCTGCAGAAAGGCGGCGATCCAAACAGCAAGCAGGTGTCAAACACACACAGCATGCGAACAGACGGTATGTCTGTCAGCTACCCGATTCACACTGCCGCCAGGGGCCTTTCCTACGATTGCATCAAGGCTCTTCTGGTCCGGTTCCTTGCTTTCTCGCTGATCCTTCTGCGGACTTGTTGGTGTTAGATTCATGTGAGACTGACCATCACTCTCACGTTTCTATGAACAGGACGCCAAAGCAGACGTCAATGCCGTGTACGTGGCCAGGTACAACAACGAACGTGGCTACAATCAAGACACCGCCGAGCAGGCTCTGCACCAGGCCATCGGCGCCAAGAGAAAGTCTTCATCGGAGACAATCAAGATCATATCGCTCCTTCTTGAGCGCGGAGCTGACATTAACGCTGAGCGGAAAGAGCTCGTGCAGGAGACGGTGGAAGTCAATTCACCCACTGATGACCCTCGTGACCCCGAGTACATCCCATCGGTGCGGTGTGTGCGTCGACGTGAAACGCCTCTTGTGATGGCGGTACGACTTGATCTTCCCGACGTGGTGCGCTTGCTCGTCAGCCACGGCGCCGACACTTCAGCCTGCCTCCATTACGGCAAAGACCAGCCCAAGTCTGTGTGGGAACTCGCAGCAGGCAATGAAGACCTTACCGCGGCCCTCCAGTGCAAGTGGACTCCGGCGCATCACCACCTGTTTCCCATCGCCGTGCGCCGAAGCATCTTCACGGCTGCGTGCGTGGCCAAGCGACAGGGCTGGCCGCTGCCGGTGGAACTCATTCATCAGATCTTCCAGTGGGTCGCGCAACCAGTCCCTCCGAAGCCAGCTGCAGAGACCACCGCGAAGTGACCCTGAGAAGTAATTTTTAGTCTTGACTTAGTACATACTCTCATCACCGTTCTTTGTGACAAACTTCGCAGTGTAGGGCATGCCCATACGTTGAATGCAGTGTACTCTTTGCTCTCTTGTGAGAAACCAGATTTGGGCGATTGTTTGGATGCATTTGTAAATGTTTGGTATTTTTGAAATTCTTGCTAAGAATTTTAGGCATGTGAACTCAAAAAAGGGAAGAAACAGAGAAGAAACAGAGAAGGAAGCAAGAAGCAGAAGAAAGCTTTGGCTGAAGATGACGACCACGAGTGATACAACACAGGACCCTGTGCAAGTCATGCAGATGGAAGACCTTGCGCCGGAGGTGGTCGCGCTCATCCTCGAACAAGTCGATCGACTCAGTTGGCCGTGCGTGCGACTCGTGTGTCGCCACTGGCACGACCTCGTCTTCTGCCTCGCCCTCTCTACCGTTGAGCGACAACACAAACAACAACAAGAAGAACAGCAACAGCAACAGCAGCGACTACAAGTAAAGCATCAGCGACACCATCCAAAACAGCCTGAGTGTGCGCGTGAGGTTGCCGCAGAGCTGGTGTGCGCGCCGATAGACTTCAGTGACCAACTGGCGCGCGAAGGACGACTCGCGGTGTTGCAGTGGGCGCGCGCTAACGGCTGCCCCTGGTCGGCAGCGACATGTCAGCGCGCCGCCGAGGGAGGTCATCTCGACGTGCTCCAGTGGCTAAGGGCCAATGGGTGTGTGTGGGACGAGACTACGAGCCACGGAGCAGCTCAGCACGGTCATCTTGCCTTACTCAAGTGGGCGCGCGCCAATGGATGTGCGTGGGACGAGTGGACCTTTGCCGATGCCGCCGGCGGCGGCCATCTTGACGTACTCGAATGGCTGCGCGCCGAGCGGTGTCCGGGGAACCGCTACGCGAGTGTGTTGGCGGCCGGAAGAGGCCAACTAGAGGCGCTCAAGTGGCTCAAGGCTAACGGTCTGAGTGTGTGGGATGGGGAAGTGAGTTCCGAGGCTGCCGCCGGGGGACATCTTGAAGTGCTGCAGTGGCTTGGCGACAACGAATGTCCTGTGATGTCAAGCTCGTGCGTAAGCGCGGTGCGAGGCAATCATCTCGGTGTTCTTCAGTGGCTTTACGCCAGGGGATGCGGGCTCTACGACTGGGTGGGCTATACCGCTGCTCTGGATGGTAACATGGAGCTTCTACGGTGGTTGCAAGAGCATAACTGCTCCTGGTCAGCGGAAGCATGTGCGAAAGCGGCCAAAGGTGGTCATCTTCAAGTGCTGCAGTGGCTGCGCGCGAACGGGTGCGAATGGAACGAGAAGACGTGCGTAGCAGCAGTGAGAAACGGCCATCTCGATGTGCTCAAGTGGGCTCGTGCCAACGGCTGTCCGTGGGACGAGATCGCGAGAGGGCAGGTGTGCACGATTGCAGCTTTACGAGGTGACCTCGACATGATCGTGTGGCTGCTCAGTGAGGGATGTTCGTGGGGGACGGAGACGACTGCTAGTGTCGCCAAGGCAGGGCATCAGGACATTCTCGAGTGGCTACATACCAACGGTTGTCCTTGGGACGATGCCACCTTCACAGCTGCTGTGTGTCGAGGCGATCTGGACATGATGGAGTGGTTGCGCGCGAACGGATGCCCATGGAGCAGAAAGACAACTGCTACAGCAGCTTGCTCGGGTCGTCTCGATCTCATCAAGTGGCTGTGCGACCACGGGTGCCCCTGGGGCCTCGAGGTCGCCATCAATGCGGCTCAACAGGGTCACCGACATATAGTGGATTGGATCAGAGCCGAAGGATATCCCCACATCATCTACTCCTATTCTTTCAGTTGGTTTTGGTCTTTCTCTGCTCTTGACGACCTAGAAGAACAATAAACAAACTATGAAGAATGCAAAATATGTGAGGAAGGGAATGTGAAGCACGTTCAAGCACGTTTTAATATGCCTAGTTTTTTCTCTCTTCAAAAGGAGAATGGACTCGTTACCAGCTGGTACGCCCCCTTCAAAGAATGAATTAAAAAATGTTATCTGAAAAAATCCTGATTTTTAAAAAATTATCCTACGTACACATAGTTGACTTTTATTTTGCATTGATTAATAATTTTTTGGCTGCAGAGGTGGTGCAGGGAATATTCGTGGCGCTAAGGGACGGCCACCATGTGGCGCGCGCGTGTTCGCTTGTGTGTCGACGCTGGGCCGCCCTCACCGCAGACACGGCACTGTGGAAGGCCCTCATTCGGGTTCGACTTCAGGAGGCAGGGATGGCTGTGAGCTCGCTGCCGTGTACCAGCGCCACGGGAGCGACTTCCGTACGTGATGACTTGCTCCATTTTGCTGATGCCGTTGAGCACTGATGATCAGACCACCACTGAATGCAGGGAGAACACGAACGATGGAAGGAAGCGTACTTCATCGTGGAGCGCTACACGAAGCACGCCACTGTGGTGATCATGGGTCCGCCCGGCAGTGGCAAGACCCTGCTGTTCGGTCTTCTGCGTGCGCTTCACCCGCTGAAGGAGGACGTCAACATGTTGGCGGATTCTGACGCTTCACAGGCCCAGCAGACTCTCGCTTTGTACGAGTATTCGCCAAACGAGTCTGCCAGACTCGATAGTAACCTTTGTTTGCCTGCAGTCATGCTGCTTGGCTAAAGAGCAACAAGCCACCTCAGGCTACTGTTGCGTGTACGCACAGTGAGCTGCTATGGATGCACCCTCGCATACGACTTACCCTTGTAGATCTTCCCGGTAAGTGTCATGATCGCACCAATTGAAAGACGACTGGGGATTGATGAGTCTTGCATGTTAGGGCGCTATGCCCACAGGAAAAACTTCTGGACTGGGCTAGTTGGCGCTCAATGTGCCATCCTCGTGATACCACCTGAAACAGTACCTCATTACCGCCATACTTCACACGCGGTGATCTGCAGCTAACATTAGCATGAAGGGGAGTATCAAGGAAACGAGTGCTTCTGGTCTGCAACAGCAACGGCTTGCGGCCGGCGTTGCAGGAATCAAGTACTATATTGTATTTACTCCCTCTGACCGCCACCCTGTGTTGTATTTTGACATTGAGTTTGAAACCTTTAACAGGTGGCTATCAACAAAACCGATTTAGATCCTATGACATGGCGAAACAGCGAGATGATGGACGAAATCGTTGCCCAAGTAAGGCAATCTCCCATTAGGGAACACGCTATGCACGCTCACGCTAACTCTGCGCTCACGATCTTAGAGCACACAAGCTTTTGCCCGCACAGGATTTCCTACGCCCACAGGAGGCCCTTCTGTGCAATACGTACCAATATCTGTTGCCAATGGAACCAATATCGTCCGCAGCGCCACGACAGAGTTCCCCTGGTTTAACGGCCCTACGCTGCTCTCAGCTCTCTTGAAGGCTTTGGAATCGGTGCCATCGATCAACGATATTGCGCTGCGCTGGGATCTCGTACGTGTGTCACACCGGTCTGTTATTCTTACACTACATATCACTGATTGCGCCTGAGCGTAGGCAGCAGTGCGGCCATTGCGTATTTGTGTGCGCAAGGTGCACCACGCACATACGGTAGATTCGGTGAACGGTACCAAGAACCTGAAGAAGGATCAAATGTTGGTTCTGGGTACCATCATGTCTGGCTTTGTAAGCGTGGGAGATGAATTGGAAATTGCTCCTCTCGGTATGAACCTCACAATGGGAAAGATAAGAATCCTCTGTTTACTTAGCTGTGGTCTGCCAGGAATCCGTGTGACGGTTGCCAACATTCAATATCAGCATCGAGACGTACACGTGGCATATGGACCCTGTGGCCGTATTGCGTTATGCTTGCGATTCAACCCCGATGCTTTCCGTGGGGCAGAAACGGACCAAGACCGGATTAAACGAAAGTACACGCATTGCTCGCCATTGCTGCCCAGTTAAGGTTTCCTCACTTGAAGATAGGTATGTGCGGCGAGGAGTCGTACTCGGACACTGTGGCCAGATCGGCACGAAGGAAGTCACCAACTTTGTGGCCAGATTTGTCTTTGCTCGTGTACCGCCAAATGGCATTCATACAGGGTACACCAAACACCAAACAAAAGACGTTAGCCTGTGAAGTAGGGCGCCTGGCTGACAGGTGAACTTTCTTAGTTACGAAGGCCTGGTCAGGGTGCACACTACAGAGGCACAGTGTAAGTTTGAGCTCGTGGCCAAGGTCCACTTTCTATTCCTTTCCCGATCTGCGTCATGAACAGGCAACCTAACATGTTGGTGATACGTATTAGTTAAATCCCAGGACGGGTGATATAGTCGAACAATCACCGAAGATTGTGCGCAGAGCAGAGCACGCAACTGTTAAGCTGACTCCCCGCACGCCCATTTATATCGAGCCTCACCGCATAGACGCCCATTTGGGACGCCTCATTACTCACATCAACAGGTGAGAGATCTTCTTCCCTCTCCATTCATGAAGATACCGACACTCTTGCATTCGATCAGTACGATCGTTGGTATGGGAGTTGTGGAAAAGATAGACTACGCACAGCAAGCCAAATCCTTGTACTTGCGCTTGCAGAAGCCCATCGCACGAGAGACCAACTATGGCACTGTTAAGGTTACAGGCAAGTATATATCCTATCAAGATCAACTTCGTACACGCACGACCTAACCTATGTGTAAAAATCAATTCACCAGTGGTTAGTGGTTACATCGAATCGCAGTGCCCATGGCTGTACTCTCCCAGCAGAACTTTGATCTCACTTTTGGTGTGTACCTAATCTCATTTTTGTACAGAGCGGAGAGTACTGTTGTGCGGCTGGGTGTTGACTGTTGCAAGGATGGCGTCTACCACTCCCGGGTGACAAGTGCCCAAAACCGTACTTGCGAACCGGTTTGGCAGGAAACCTTCACCTTGTACGCTGTCATCTTGGCACCTGGAGTTGCATCAATAGTTTAACGTTTGGCTCGCCAAATGTAGTCAAAATGTGAATGTGAATAGGGCCAGACTGCGATTGAGGATGGATGACGAGGTCTCTGGTCGTGAATATGGAGATGATACGTCAGTGGCTCTGTCTGGGCTCAATCAAAACGACTCTCTTTCCATGCGTGTGGCTCTGCGTAACATCTACAACCTCCGCAACTATGTGAATGTCAGGGTAACCTTCAAGCGCGATCAATAGACGCATCCAGTCACAAACTCCTGATGGAGGCTTACGAACCCAACACTGCTCGTTTTAACTCCTCATCAGTTCCACAGCCATGAGATCTCCTCTGACACTTCCTCCCGACAACAATACAGTCGCAATGGACAGGTAGCTGGACAACTGGACTTTACTTCAGTACGCTGACTATGTACAGGGTATGGTAGCCACCACATGTCTAGTTACTCTTAGAGGGCCCGAAGAAGGCGATCGTTCGAACCTCGATGCTTTCACGAGGACGAGGATCAGCAGGCGAGGTCGGATCAACTGTGTGCGCGACGAATCGTGGGACCGAGCCGTCATCAACCGAGTCGTAGACCTTGAAGACGAGAGCCTCGCCACGGTGCATGCCGGTCGGCTGTTGCAATAAAGGGAGTTAAAGCGAGTTTTTCTGGGTTTTTTTGTGGTTAACGCAAGTTGAACACAGTTGAATTTTGGGTCGCGTTTGGGGCGGTCTTTGTACGCGCCGGTTGAAGTGCGTTGGCCCTGGTACACTCGGTTTATTCATCCCACACGTGAGAGATGCGTTGGTATTTATTGACCAGGACCGAAATGATGGTCCACACCCTGTGATGGAAGGAGTAGAGCTCCTCCCGTCTTGAGGTGGGCAACCGAAGCGTGTTTCGTGCAGCAGCCCAGTTCTTTACCCGGCCAATAGATTGCTCCACCACGATCCGCACACGAGAAAAGTCACGGTACGCCGCCCGCGTCT